>VXBB01001106.1:176149-190379 GCA_013399915.1 Illadopsis cleaveri | reverse complement strand
AAAAAAAAGTATCACAGGAAAGCCCAGATGTAACAAATAATTTGTTTTATAGAAAAAGTGATTTGACAAGCTTTTCGTGGAAAGAGATTTTCAAAAGTGGACTTTTCTCTGAAGGTGAAGGAGTTTTTTGGAGTAGAAATATTGAATGAGTCCTAGTATGTCAATATTTTCTTCATAAAATCTGGACTTGGAGTAGATGCTGAATTCTGAGGCCACAAAACACAGACGGAAATGGTATTTCATCTGGTTGGATTGAGTGAAATTGATAACATTTTCCCACCCAATTCTTCATACAGGGATCAGATTTTGCAAATTTTAAGAGTAGAACAGACTTCAAATGTGTGGAAATGTGCTGATGCAAAACTCTTTTTAAGAATCTATCTTGTTTAGTGTTGTTGCTCAGGTTGTTTCCCACAGAGCTGAACTACTGGCAAATTTCACCTGCACTTCCCCAGAATGGTCTTTAAGCTACGTTTGAGCTTTTGTCCTGGCCTTTAGGTCTGGAACTGGTTCCCCTCTTAAAGAAAGTGCAACTTGATATGGGAAATACAAATGCCTTAGGTTCAGGTTGTCCAAAGTATGATATATATCTGCTGAAAATGTAGACCCTGCCAAAGAATATATATATATATAAATATATAAATATCCCCATGTAATTTTTACTTATTTTCATGGCTTTTGTAGTTTCAAACCCAATTATGAAGAAGAATAAGGTGGTGATCTGTCTGTGATCCAGGACTTGAACTTGTTTGTAATTCTTGTCAGTGTGCATGTTAACTTCACTTCCACCTCCTTCCTTTAAAGTAGCGGTGTCAGTGCTGTGCTGCTGTTTGTTCTGAACTGGAAATGGGAACAAAAAATTTCAGTGCTGATCCTGTCTTCACATCTCTCTCTCTCTACTCTGAATCCCATCAAATATGCCTTCCTGGCTTCACTAAGCCAGTGGCAAAAAAAAGCCTTGTGGCTTTTGTAGGATTGGGATTTCATGTCCAGCTATGGATTTTCCCAGGTTACTTTCTTTCACAAGCATCTGAGATCAAGCTTGCATGAAGCTGTGCAGTGAGGAAGACAGTTCTGCACTGTAAATCTGTTCTTAGTTGTGCAGGATTTAGAACCCAGGGATGGGCCTTTTTTTTCCTGTATTTTTCTGTGGATATGAGGATAGTGCATTAGGCCTAGGAGGAACAGTGACCAAAACTCGATAAAGAATCAATAACATTTTTTGAAAGCTCTTAGTAGAGAAGGCACAAAAATGGAAAATATTACCACATGGAAATATGGGCTGTATTTGGGCCCATATATTTGGCCCCAAAATATTACCACATGGAAATATGGGCAGTGTTATTTGCTGCATAATAGTTGTGGATAAGCAAGCAAGATGCTGCTTTTGCAGAACTGTAGGAGACATTTTTTTAGCAGAAGGCAACAGATAAAAGAGAATTTTGTATCTGGTATGCTTTGTCCTCTGTAAGGGCTAGCAGCAACTCCTCTTTAAGCAAGAAGGTAAAACAGTTTCTTTCCTGTCAGGTTTGTAAGGACAATGTTATTTATTGTCTCCATAGTGCCTTTTCAGCAGTATTTTGTTTAAAGCAGTTAGACAAAGGAAAATGAATATAATTTTTTTTTCTTTAGATACTGAAGAAATACATGGCTTCATCCATCAAGATGTACTTACAAAGATTTTAATATTTCTTTTTCTAACTATTTAATGGATCCAGCTTCTTCATGAGATATTCCACAACTGCATAATACACCTGAACAATCACTTTTGTTTGTGGTTCTCTAAATTAGAAGTTGATGTGGGCAGACAGCTTTCTTTGGCTATTTATTTTAAAATGTCCAAGCACATAAATTACTCCTTTCAAAGTCAGTTGAAGTTTTTGTTTACTAAATTAGCTCCAGATCTTGCCCTTATGTTGCTAGTCAAGAAATACTTTAAAATGGACACAGATTTTATTCAAACCCACACCCATTTTGAACATCTTCTGTTGCATTGTGAGTGTTGGGATCTTTGGCCTTAACAGATGCCAAGATAAAAATTGTGTCAATGCACACTTGCCCATTTTCTATAGAAATCTGTGGAATTCAACACTGAACACTGAATTTGGCTCGTTGACTTCCAGGCCTCAGTCATTCTTCCTTTTGCATGTTACTAGCCATAAGGCTTCTTGTGACAGTTTAGCTGTGACACTCATCCAAAATTCATCAAATCCATGCAGGCATTTGCTTTGATTTCAGTAGCTGTGCCCATGATGATCTGTAGCTGTGCTGACAAAGTTTGTTGCATCTGTTGGAATGATTTTTGGACATTCAGGAACTTAATTAATTGCAAGTGATGCAATGAAGAGTGGGAATGAAGTTTTCTGGGGGTAGACTTTTTACTTTCTTGGCATAAAATCTGTTCCACCTTCTAGGGGAGCAAGTTGCTGCTTGGAAAAGATGATTAGCACAGTAAATTTCATGACACTGCTGAAAATGTTTAGACAAAATGGGAACTTTGCCGCTTTGCAACTTCATCATTGTTTTACAGTGGTTTGTCTTGTGGACATCAATTATTGCATGCTGATGTGTCTTCTATTCTCTGCTGAAACAGAAAGCTGAAATACTGTGATATGGGAATCAGAAGAGTTTCTTTCATTCTTGTCTTATTTTGAACATTTCATAGTTGCATGTGCTTGTGGAAGAGCTGCTTCTGTGCAGGGTGGCATTGTGAGGCTTGTGAGAGTTCCATCTCTTTGTGGCAGAATACACAAATTAAACAAATCCTGGGGGAGGGTCAATTTCACCTCTAATAATGAAAGAAGAACCAACCCCATTATGTATAAGGGAAATACAGATCCCATCAGACTAAAAAGAATAAGGTCACTTAAATTCAGATTCTCTTCCTGTAACTGAAATGCAAGGACTGTAAATTATAGCACGTCCTCATGGGAGCACATCCTCAGATTTTCTCAGATACTTGTCCAGGGTTGTTTTTGGGGTTTTTTTTTAAGTTCTTGGATGCTTGCATTGCATAATAACTGCAGTCTCATAGAGTGAGTGTTCTTTAAGTGACACCACTGCTCCTTGAGGAGGGCAGTAGCAGAGCATGGCTGTTTTCCCTAGGGTTATGCTCAAAGAGTTTTTTCCAGATATTAACAAAAAGATTTACCTCTGCTTTCCAGAAAGAATTAGGATGGAGTTTCCAAGCCTCTTTCACCTTGGTAAATAGCTGAACCAGCACAGTTACTAGTACACCCAAGTAAGCAAGTTTCTTTTTACCTCTTTTTCTCCTGATCATTTTTTACTTTAAAACTTTTGAAACAAGCAATGGATTTTTGAGATTTTTCCAAACCAGTTCCGGAAAGAGATAATCAATTTTTTTTTTGCCAGCATTTGAGGATGTACTTACATCCAACCCTGGGATTGGGAGTTGCTGTCTCTTGAATACACTATGTTCAAAGAGGTTCTTGGCAGGTTTTGTCAGTACCAAAAATGTCTCTACACCTTCTTAATCATTTTGGTGCATTTAATTCTTGTCTGAGACTCCTATGATTCCTGCCACTGTAGTACCACATGAAATTAATTTCTCTTGGAAATACTGCAATTCTCTTTTAAGGTGATTTCTTCACTAAACACCCCAAGAGTTCCCCCATCTGAACAGCCAGAATTTAAGGAATTGAAAACTATAAGTATTTTGCCAGTGTAGATAAAACTTCAGGTTTCCCTTTGAGAAATCTTGAAAATTCATCAGTAGATGCACCCACATCCATCAGAATTTCATGGTTGGATACCTACATTTATTTTTCCTCTTGGTTTTGGTTTTTGTTATGGTAATTCCTTCATGATGAAAGACAATATTAAGTGACCAAATGTTAAAAATGTTAAGGATAGTTGAAGCTACAAAATTAGCAGGGAAAGCATAATTTCTCAGAGGTGTTTAGAGTTGAGATTTTGGTTAATACTCAATGATATCAATTATAGGGAAAAAAAAAAGAATAAAAGGATATGACCTACAATTAAGGAAATTAACACAGATAGCCCCTGCAAATTTTGGGGTTTAAAATAGACAAAATGAAGGGCAAGCCTGCAGGTTTTATGTGATTGAATGTTCTCCTATTGCTTTTGCCCTACATGAATCTTACTAAGGGAGCTGTACTCTGGCGTGTCAGATGTAGCATTCTGTCCATAAATTATAGTTGTTCCACACTGAGGCATTCTTGAAAGAATGTCTTCCTCCAGGTGTAAGAGAAGATGGAGTGGTGGTCACATTGTTTACATTTCTCTTGGCTGTTGGAGCCTCAAAAATGTTCAGCATTTGGACTTTGTAGGCTTTGTACATGTTTTTGTGAGGTTTTCTTGTGTGTTTTTGTTTGTTTGGGTTTTGTTTGTTTGTTTGTTTTGTGTGTGCTTTTTGTTGTTGTTGTTTGGGGTTTTGGAGGGGGAGAGAAGGGCTGGGGGGGGTTTTTTGGTGTTTTTCTTTGGTTTCTTTGGAAATGTAAATTCAACAGTCTTAGCCCCTTGGTTTTGCTAGCCATACTGGAGCTGGAAATTCCAATCAGCCTGCCAGGTGAAGTTTTTAAATAGTTCTGTGAGTTTTGGAGGGAAGAAACACCAAAAAAACCCACAGCATTGCTCTGAAAAGGAGTTAGAATGTTTGGTTCCACTTCTAGTTTTGTACAGCTATTGGGCTGCAAAAGGGAGAAACAATTTTCTAATCCTTTTGCAATATTAGTTGTGACTTGAACTCCTGAGAGAATGAGATACAAATAATCTGTTTCTTTAGCTGTTTTTGTGGTTTCTGTATCTGTTGCATTACCCCTTTCCGTAACTTGAGTATTTGTATTACATTTTCACTTTGTGCTGCTAATCACAGTGCAGCTTTTTAAAAACAAGTATTATATAAGGGGCATTCATTCAAAAGGCTTCCCATTTCTTTCTTTTTTTTTTTTCTTTTTTTTTTGTCCCTTTTGAAGGCTCTCCCACTGCTTGTTTAAGAAATTAGTCCTGTTCGATTCATTGTTTGAAAAAAAAGGGAATTAATTTCTCAAGCCTTGGCAGTCTGATGCTGAGGAGCATAACAGGTGATAACAGCTTCTTCTGAAAAGACTCATTGCTGGATGAAAGTTAAGAACAAACCTTGAAATGAAGATGCCATTTTTTCTGAATGTCCTGAGAGGAACACCTGATATCAAAACCGTGTCAGATGCTTTTTGGGTATTGACCTGGCCCATTAAAACATGGCATTTCTGTAGAGCTCTATTTTTGTCCCTGTAGAGAACAACAGGAAGTTTCTGGAGATGTTAATGAATGGTTATGGAAGCTGCAAATTTCTGCTGAGTGGAAACCAGCAGAAATATTTTGGGAGTATGCACCCAGGCACACAGACCTGTGGCCTAGTGAGAGCAGCTTCTCAGAGAGTGCAGTGCAGGTTGTTTGGAATGAGCACTTGACTTGCTGGTTCTTGTTTTCAATAAAATCACAGATGTTTCTTTCTGCTGTCATACTGGACTTGGAAGGTAGAGCACAACCACAGGCTGTGCTGAGGGGGCACTTGCACAACTCATGGTTGGAAATTGTTAGTAAAGAACCTTCTGAAAAAGAGCAGTATTTCAAAGACTAGGAAATTTACCTTTAAGCAGCAAGTTGTATTTTTGTTTGGAAGATCCTTTCTCCAGCTTCCTATTTCTGGTATTGCTGTGGTGCCAAATGCTGAATTAACAAAATAGCCAATTGGTTTTGCAGCTAAAACCAAGTCTGAAGTTCCCTTTCCAAGCTGCTGAGGAGATTGTAGAAGGGGGACTTCAGAGCTGTTGGGGGCAGGTGGATGGAGACTTGGAGAATTCTGAGTTTAGGGTAGATTTTTGGGAGAGGCCAACATGAGGGGGAAGATTTGCAACAGAACTTGGGAGAAGCCTGTCCCTGCTCCCACAGATTGTGTGAGGAGGGACAAACCCAGCCATCCTCAATCCAAAGGCCAGAAGTGCTGGAAGCATTGAGCTGGCTCTTCAGAGGAGTCTGTTTTTCCCCAAACCACCTTGCCCTCTTTGGATTGCATCTGGGTGTGATGCCAGGTAGCAAAAGCTTTTCATGGACTACTTTAAAAAGGGGAGGGGAAAAAAACAGAAAATCTGTATGAACATGAACCTAATTCAGAAATATGTCAATCACCTCTGCAGTGGAAGGCACATGTGAAATATAATGCTGGGATAGCTGTGATATACTAACAGGTGGTTTTCTGAAAGGATAACTTTATCTGTTTATCATGTGCTGCCTAACTTAGGGAGAGTAGCTGTGGGTTTTGATGTAGCACACCACAAATTTAGTTCTGATACTTATCGACCCATGAGGCTATCTTTAATTATTTATGTATTTTTAGTTGGTTGGTGTGCACCACTGAATTATTCACAAGAGTGACTGTGATACCGATAAGCCAAAATACAGTTTGTAAAAAGAAGAAAGTTTGCATTTTCTAGAATGAGTGAGGAAGGGCTTTTTTGTATGAGGGAGGGAAGATCATGACAGGATTATTTGTAACTGAAGTAGAATCCATCTCTCATCTTTTATGATCCTCTTTCAGATACAGACCAGTGTGAAAAAAAAACCCTCAAAAAAACTTTTTGTGGTTCTTGTATGTGGATTAATACAGAAGATTAAAGTTTATTTTAAAAGGCACACTTTTGTCTCATGCTGTAGTAAATAGTATGCTTCACATAGTTGTAACAAGTCACAGGTTTCACTCATTCTCTGCTTGATTATTTTGAAGCCAGAAAATAAAAATGACATTTTAAATATAAACTGTACCAAAATCAACTGTTCCTTTTATATTTTTGACAATATATCATTGTTTACTGTGATGATACTCCAATTATTTTGTGAAGGAGTGTTCTATACATTGGCTTGCTGCTTTTCAGACAAATGTGACCCTGACATATTCAGTCCCTGACCACATGTTGGATGAAGCAGGCAATATGAGCCTAAAAAAAAAGATTAGGGACAGGCATACATCAAAAACATGCTCAGCCGGAGAAATTTTTTCTGTATTGTTAGAATTCTCTTTTTACAAAACCTTCTTTTTGCTCCTCTTGTGTTTTAGACATCGATGAGTGTGAAAATGACTTCTACAACGGGGGCTGTGTCCACGAGTGCATCAACATTCCAGGCAACTACAGGTGCACGTGCTACGATGGATTCATGCTGGCCCACGATGGCCACAACTGTCTGGGTAAGTGCTGAGTGCTGGCAAGAAACTTCTCATTTCATGGCTGTGCCAAGACAGCCTGATCTGTTTTCTGCATTTTATCATCCTGGCAAGTCACAAGGAATACATTCAAACCTGTGTGTTGGCCCCTGTAGCCCTGATTCCGTGCCTGAGGTGTTTTGGTTTTTTGAAATTCTTTTCCCAGGGAATTTTCTGTAAACAGAAGAAATGCTTTTGTAACTGTAACTTTGTTATTCATTCCTTTTCCTTCTTCTTGATGTCCCTCTGGTCTGACCAATGTGATGAAGAGGTTTGTCTTTGTTTCACCAATCAAATTGGTCTGTGTAGAATAGTATAAAAGGGAGACACATCCCAAAATAAAGGAGTCATTTTTCAGCCTTCTGAAGTCAGAGTCTGTGTTGTTATAGTGTTAAACAGGGTCAGGCCCCAATGTGCTTTAGGTCAGACCCTTCCAGCTGTCACTCTTAATCTCAACATGCTCAAAGCAGTGTGCCCACATTTAATATTGCTGAGGAAAACCCTGACCCCCCCAAAGCTTGTGCTGGATCCTTGGGCTGCTTCTTTAAGAAAAGTTACCTGTTAAATATATTAAATATCCTGAGATACATTTTGTCTGTTTCTTCCAACTTTTGTAATCCCAGTCGTATCTTTAGAGCTTGCCCTCCCCTTTTTTCCCTTTTCAGGCAATACAGTTCTAGGATGTGTTGTATGAACATAAATTACAGAATATTAAAAGTCCAAGTGAGGAAGGAATACTTGGAAAATGAAACAGGGCAGAAGAATCACTAATTACTGGAGGGACACTATCCACTTACTGTGCAAAGCCCAGTGCAGGATCTTAATTGCTTCAGCAGTCTGAGGATTTGGGGATCTGTATTTTTCATCCTTGGCCATTGCTCTGGTTTAGATAGGTTGGGTTTGTCCTAGCAGCTACATCAGTATATGTTTTTGTTATGAAATTTCTTTGCACTAGTTGCCTGGAAATGAACCTACATTGCTGTGTCCAGTTTCCCATAGCTGCTTATTTGTTTGTCATTTTTTTTGTTAAATTCTGGTGCTTAGAGACTCTTTCTCACTATTCCCCATATAAATGCGATGGCCATGTTTTGGTACAGTCCTAAGTTAATTTCAAGGTGATATTTATAAAACAATGTGTAAAAGGATGTTTTCTCTGTGTCAGCAGCAGCTCTACTTTAGTAAAAACTGAGATATTTGCAATAAAATTCAAGAAATGAGGCAGTGAGCCAGAAGTATTGAAGTCCAGCACCACCAGTCTGCACTAACTGAAGCTATGAAAGAATGAGGATTTCAGGGCAGGGATTTGATTAGCCTTTCAATAGATGTATTTTCTACTGCATTTATTTTCAAACAGAGTAATATTTGTTCAGATGGATTATATATCCTGACCATTGATGGGGGTTTGACTCAAACTTCCAAATTTCATTTGTTATAGAACAGACTAAAATAGATTTATTTGGCTCAGCCTGAGGTGATCAAATGATTAATGGTGCAAGAGGTATTTCTTATACAAAGAGCAGCCAGACATTAATTTAAAAAATAAAGAAAAACTCTATTTATTCTAATATTCATAAATTCTAACTAAAACAGGACACAAACATAATCAAATACTTGAACTATTTGGAATTCAAATAACTGTGCATATGTGTTGTTTCAAACAGCTTGGTAGTTTCAGCTTTGTCCAAACAACTCCCATTATAGTAGGGAAAAAACCCTTTTGAACAATGAACAGCAAAAGGAGTGACCTGATCAAGGATGAGCCATTGAGGAGAGATGTGGGATTTTTTGGACCTGCTGTCTGTGTTACTGCTCTCTGGTCATGAATGAGGAGGCAGAGATCTACAGAGATAGTCACATTTCTAATTATATTTTCATTAATTTCTATTAAGCCACTTGATTTTTTTGTAGGTTTTTTTTTGATGGGGTTTTTTTTTTGGTTGGGTTTTGGTTTTTTGGGATTTTTTTGTGGGTTTTTTTGGGTTTTTTTGGTTTTTTTGTTTGTTTGTTTGTTTTTTAAATTAAAAAAAAGGCCAACAACAATACAAACAGGTGACTACAGTGGGAATAATAGGAAAGAGCTCCCTTTCTCCCAGTTTACAACCTTAGGACACTAAAAGAGGTCACAATTGTCTTTCTAATTTTGAGACCATGAACTGGGGAGGTTGTGTCTGCAACTAATGAATGGTCTTTAGCATGTCTTAGTAAAATATCTGGTTTTACTTACAGGCACTGAAAAGGGAATCAAGGCACATTCCCTCTTCCTTCCATCCTTCCTTCCTTCTTGAAATTTGAATGAGTTTACTGAGGGCCAACATGTCTGGTTTTAAGGTTTTAGACTGAAGATTTTAATTGTGGTGGTGACCATGCCAGTCTTGGTATGGCTGCTTGTTGTGTGCTGACTCACATTTGGGACACCATTGCTAAAAAAGAGAGAACTTTTCTTTTTGATGGCATTTTTCTGCCATGATTTGCACCCCACCTAGTTGCTGGCATTATCAGTTACACTGACTAGTTGTTCCCCTTAGTAGAAAATCAATTTTTGAAAAGAGGGACATTCCAATCCCTTCCCCTCCTGACCAGCTTTATTTCCCTTCTCTTATGCTACCAGAAATATCTAAATGCAGTGAGAGGTTGCAGTGAGGTCTCAAATCAAAAACAAACACTGTGTTTGCACATACAAATTTAAATTGGGATTTCTATAACGTTTTGGAAATTGGTTTGCTTATTCCAAAGATTTTCTTTTTCATCCTGATGAAATTAGGCATTGAAAGGAATTAAAGTCTTGGTGAGTCCACTGGTTTCCATCCGTTCTTGCTTTTTGAGAAAAAAACTTATTTTTCATGGATTTTGTGGAGACAAAGAATGCTTCACAAGATTATTCACAATGTTTTTCACCTTTCAGTGATTTCTTGTAATGAAAAAGATTGCAGCAGAATTTCTGCATATCTTGTTTGACATCAGGATTTCTATGTATTTTGCTTGCCTGAGATCTCTGCAAAATCTTAAGCCATCTCTTCTTGACAGGGTTTGCATTCCTTTATAAATCTTCACTGAATGTCTTTCTAGTAACATCAGTGCAGCAAGATGATTAGAATCTTCTTTATAAATAGCAAACTTGGAGTATTCAATTACAGCAGATGCTGTGGACAAGTTAAGTGCTTTTTCCTGAGTTCTTCCTTCCACATTTCCTTCCACATTTCCTTCCACATTTCCTTCCACATTTCCTTCCACATTTCCTTCCACATTTCCTTCCACATTTCCTTCCTTCCTTCCTTCCTGACATCCTTGTCTAGCAAAAAATATTATTTTTTTGCACTCCCCTGAAATAGCAGTAGCTTTTTTTCTCAAAAATTGGTCTAAATTCTGCTCAGTGGATGCAAGACCAGTATTTGGTCTCATACAGTAGGTTTGAAATATGGTTTCCCTTCTTGTACATAAAATCCAAATCTGGGGGGAGTTTATAATGCTTATCTCTTCTGATATAAATATTAATAGCTGTGACCTGCTTATTTTATTTATAGGTTTTTCTGTGGTATTAATTGCTGTAGGAACACGCATTAATGCCTTGTAAATAGTAATAAATTTGTCCTCAGAAAGTCCTGTAAGGAAAGAAAATATAATTTTCATTGTTTTATATATTAGTAACCAGAGCATACAGATTAAGTTACTTCTCAGTCTTCACACAAGGTGAAGGGATAGAATCCTTACCCTTCTGCATCCCTGCTTTTATTTCAAATATTCTGTGCAGCTTTTGTTTCTCTTACAGAGAAATAACAATTACTAAATTTGGACATCTGTGATATGATATCTCAATTGATTCTTTTGTGTGTCAGACCTCCTGAAGATAACTGTAAAAGTAGGATTTGATGATTCAATATAGTTTGTGGTTCTTCAACAGTTAATTCTTTGTCTGATTGAGAAGAATCCTGGGAAGCAGAGGGAAATTCTGGTCAGAAATCAGGCTGGAAATGCAATTGCTGGTGTGCATGGTAGGTTCCATGGAGGTCTCTGCAGGGGCTGAGCAGACACAAGTGTGGCAGACACAAGCAGACTGTCAACTGTGGATTGAATGGCAAAGTCCTGGCTGTTTCCACAGCCTTGAAGGTGTGCCTGGGGCAGAAGGCCTGATTTTCCAGCCTGAGTAATGGAAATGAGCTTTTGATTTGTCTGCTCTCAGATGGTGCTTTTCATCTCTTGACAAAGTGACTGAGTCACATGGAAACCCCTGTAGGAAAGGAGAGGTGACACTTTCCTTGGAGCATCTGAACCTGCTCCAGGAGTGGTGTTGATTTGCCAGCTCTGGTAGGTGGAGCAAAGCAGCAGTTCCAGCCGGGCATTTGGGAGCCTGCAGCTAAAGGAGGAACTTCTGAGATGAACCAGGAGCTGATGAGGCTCAGGCCTCGAGATGCCAGTTATAAAATAGTCCTTGGGTTCTCAAATCAGTATAAAAATTCATGTTTGAACCCACACAGTTTCATTTCTTCTAATGTCTGAGGTTAAGATCTAAACCCAAGTGCCTGTCTTGAAGTGCTCCTTTAAAATCTCTTGGCTTATTTCAAGAGAGAAGAGATTTAACCCTGGCATGCAGGCCTGATTCCTGGCTGGGTGGAAGTAATCTGCAATCTGACTCAGATGAAAAAAACTAACCTTAGTATATACTTAGAATCATAGAATCATTTAGTTTGGAAAAGCCCTCCAAGATCATTGAGTTTAACCTTTAGATCATTGAGTCCAGCTTTTAAATGTATGTATATTACGTCTTATCATTCAGTCATTTTTCAGTAAATGTTCCAGTGTTTTATGTTTTTGTTGGGTTTTTTTTCCAAAATAAACCCAAACCCACTGGAAATTGAAATCTACCTGTTCCTTCCTGCTGTTCAAACGTTCACACTGGGACTTGGGATTGTGGCCTCATCTAACTATCAACATGAAGTAGAAGGAGAGTTGCAAATGTGTGAGAAATCATTCCTAAAGCTGCCAGATGTGTCTTGTCCAGAAGTGCCACATAACCCAGGATTGCATAATCACTGGTGTGATTCAAGAGACCAGTGTCTTCCTTTTAATTTAGCTGTATTTTTCTTCTTCTCCTGACAGCTGTGCACAATTGTTGCTTGCTTAAACTCCAAGCAAATGCTGGTATTCCTGATGTTTTATTTTTCTTTGTTTCCCAACAGTTCAAGTAATATTTTTTTTTTTAATATGAACATTTTTAATGTAAAACTAAACAGCTTTTGCAAAGTTGTTTTTAGTTTCATAAAAGCAAATATTTTAAAGAGGAGCTAAAAAATGGTTCATTTCGTTGGCCATCTTCCAGTTTTCCTTGCCCTTCTTTCCTAGTTCCAGAAGACTATTAGGTGAGCTGACAGTTCAGTGTTGTCCTTCTCTAGCACATTAGCAGGGCCTCTAATAATATTATCAGCCATAAACTCTCTTCCAGATTTTCCTGGTTATTAATTCCAAGCTCCTTGGCAGATGGAGGAAGGTTGAATACACCCAATAGCCTTCTTTTTATAACTCTTAATTTTTTATTAAAACAAATGTAAAATTATGGTATTTTTCTCAAGAAGGTTAATAATCTAAATCTTGAAGTTCTTACTCATTTCCAGACTTTTACTTGAACAGGATTTTGGTACTTGGCAGGCCGTAAGAGAAGCAGGTCAGACCCCAAATCAGGTCTCAGTAGCTGAGTAGCAAATAGCTGTTCTAACTGTGAGGAGTCCAGGCCACAAGATGGGAATGGGAATGTACAAAATATATATTTATAGACAAGATGAGAAGTGTGTTGAAATGCAAGGTTTAACAACACATTTATCTGCATATTTTAAACCCTTGTGAGCTCTGCCTTTCTGCAAAAGATGACAGGCAGTGATCAGGTCCTGGGGGTGCAGTACGAGCCTTGAGATGAAGGGAGCTTCTGGTATTTAGCTACTGAACCTTCCCAAGACAAGCTGCAGTGAACACATTCACACAAATCCATGCCACAAATTGCACAGCAGACTGCCTTGTAGTGAAAAATGTGTTCTTCCAGAATGAAGAACTTGAAAGCATTTTTTGATATTCTTTGGTTTTCAGATGCAAACCTAAGTGACAAAGAAATTTGTTTTCTGATATATTTTGTCAGTGAACTGATTTTTACCATATTCCTGGTTTCAGGTATTTTACCAGGTCTTGTTTGGTCTGTACATTAGATTAATAAGAACAGCTGTGATTCATCATAGCAATTTAGAGTATCCAGTTCTTCATGGTACAGTGGCATGAATCAGATTTTAGAACATGTATTGCTGTTCTGCAGTTTGTGCTGACTGATGACTAGGTGCTGAGAAAATATGGATAGCTAGGATGTAAATGTTCTAGAGACAATTCTTTATTAGATGTTTACATGCAACTTCTGTATACGTGTGTTTACTTTTGTTACTTGGCTGCCTGCATCTTGTGAAAGTCTCCATGGTGCCAAGTGGTAGCAGGCTGTCAAAAAGCTAAATTAAATCTCTCTTTCAAGATGGGATTATAGTATCTTAGTTCTGATGATCTTCCAATATCCAATAAAAATTTGGAATTCTCTTTGTGATTAATGGGAAGGTCTTTGGTATCCAGCCCTCTCTGAAGCTGAAGTCTCCACACTCTGCTTTCCTTATCTTGCTTTTTCTATTTCTGTATAAAGTTTCCCCCCTTTCAAAGTGCTCTAATGTTTGGTCACCTCACATTAATCTTTGGAGTTCAAATAGGATATAACTTCCTTTACATGTTAATTTGCCATATGTTTGCTTTCTTAAGCCAATGTGATCTGAGAAGTACCAAAACAAGTGAGAGTATAAATCAGCATAGCCCAAAGTTTTTTGTTAGGTATGGGGAAATAATCAGAAGTGTAGAATAAATCTTGGTGGCTGTCAGCTATGAAGTTAGATTCTCAGACTGTCATAATAAATTAGGAAACTGGGAGCTGTGTGACAGCAGCATCAATCTCAGTCTCTTGTTTCTGCAAGTCTTCTTGTTGTCTGAGCCTTTTTCTTT
>VXBB01001106.1:0-176129 GCA_013399915.1 Illadopsis cleaveri | reverse complement strand
TTTTTTTTTTTCAAATTCTTACTCCCTGGAGGAGGTAATCAATCACAGCAAAGATTTCTCTACATGGAACACTCACGAAAGTGAAGATTAAGCAGCTTAGATATAGGTTAAATCCCATATGGATGCTCTTAGTTAGTCTGATATGGCTGTAGATGGTGTCTTGGTTCAACAAGCTCAGAGATAATGCATCCCTACTGCTTCACCTGATTTGTATTAGTTTTTTGTCTTTTGTTAATTCATCTTAACTTTCTCATAATAGCAAATTTCTGAGCCAGTGTGGCCTATATTGATGTATCCTTTAAGGAAAAAAACTATAAAATACATTGAATTTATCAAAGCTTTGGGAGCTGCATCATGTTTAGCACTTACTTAAACCAAGGCAGAATGTGTGTTCAACTGAGGGTGCAGGATCCCAGCCCATAATGGGTGTGTCAGGTGTGTATGGCATTCAAGCCCTCCTTAATGGAATGGTGCCTTTTTCAGTCTTAGAAATTATCCAGTTAAAACACTGAATTCAGATGGATTAGAAAAAGACATCAGACAAAGAAGTCATCTGATCCCTGATTTCAAAGAGAGTCACTGTCGAGCTATGCTTAGAATGCAGTCAGTTCTTGGCAGTGTTGATTTATGATAAACAATATGATTTATACAGTCAAGAAACAGCCATCACCAAGAATATCTGCTACATAGTTGCTGACTCTATTAGAAAATGAGACCGAACTCTTTTCCAGTAGGAATGAGTTCTAGATGAAAGGTTGGTAGTGAATTTCTTGTTAAGTAGATTTCAGGGTCTCAGATTTCCATAGTGCCCTGCCTTTGCTGTGTAATTCTCTCCATGAATTTCTGCATCTTTACATTATTCTTTTGACTTCAGTGTGCACTGTGCAAACTCCAAAGTATGGATCAAATACAAGACCCAGGTAGAGGCTTGTTTTTACTGCGTTCATTACTTTCTGCAGATTTCAATCCAGTTCCTTTTCAAGCGTCTCAGAATATTCCCTGTTCCTTACTGGAGCTGCCTCAGAGCATAAGACATAGTTTTGCATAAAAGAGGAGCAGGAAGGAGCATGGGATGTGGGATTTAGGGGGACTAGATTTGTGGTGTGTGGCCAATCATGTAGGGCTTGTTAGATAAGATGCTAAGCACTCTGGTCCCAGTGCATCAAAACTTCTGTGCACAGCAGGTACAAGTCATGATATCTTGCTGCCTGTACAACTGCAGTGCTTTCTTAAATAGGCCTGAGAGTGGCTGTGTGTCACCAAGTGTTATTCAGTACTTACAAAAAACTCTGAAACTCCCTGTATGAACACGTCAGGGAAGTCTGAGACTTGGTTTTACTCGCTTCAAAAATAATTTGAAGAACTCCTCCAAACTATAAAACCTGAGTGGACCACAGGCTCAGGCTCTTAATGACTGCACATTGAAGGAATGTGAATACTCGTTCTTGAGCTCTGAAATGACATGAATACCCCAGGCAAGGACTGAATTTTGCTTTGAGTAGATTCCAGCAGTGTCCACTTCATCATTTCACACAGGATACGTGTCTGAGTGGGACCTCAGGGCTTTTAAGCTGCAGAATTTGTCAGTAGATGGTCAGTCCATTTGCCTTAACATGTAAATAGTTTCCCCTCTGATTTAAGGTTCTGTACGACCAATATTAGATATCTCAGAGTGAAAGGTAAGAAGACGTTCAGTGGAGTGAGTTGCCCATAGAAAGCGCTGTGTCATTCCTGTAATTTACAGATTAATTTATGTGCAAGAATCTGTTGGATTGAATGCAGCAGAGGGCTGTGGAGATGATCAGAGGACTAGAACATCTCTGGTATGAGGAGAGTCTGAGGGAGAAGGGCCTATTTACCCTGGAGAAGAAACGACCAAGAGAGGCTCTTACCGATGTCTGTCAATATCTGCATGGAGGGTGTCCTGACAGAGGTGGGAGCCAGGTTCTTCTCAGTGTGCCAAACAGCAGGATGAGGGGCAAGGGGCAGAAACTGGAGCACAGGAAGTGAATGTTCCATGGGGAACATGAAAAGAAGCTTCTTTACTGTGCAGGCAACTGAGTGCTGGAAGCCCAGAGAGGGTGTGGGGTCTCCTTCCATGGCAGACCCTCAAAAGCCATATGGACACAATCCTGAGTAATATCCTCTAGGATGACCCTGCCTGAGCAGAGAGGTTGGATGCTCTCCAGTGTAGTCTCAAGAATTCTTAGGGTTTTTTCTTTAAAAATTGCACACTGTTATATAGCTGTTTGAGAAATCCAGTTACGTGTTCCCAAGCACGGGCAAAAAGAATATCCAGGTCAGGTGAATTTTACAGGGAAGGTGGAGTTAAGGTGGTTGTTTGTTTTGATTTATTTTGGGTTCTTTGTTTGTGTTAGTTTTACACTACCAAGCTCCAAACTTATTAAATTCATGGCTTCTCTAGATGAATATGATGTTCCTGAAGTCAGTTTTTTTGATTGCTGCTGCTTTTCATTGGTAATTCCCAGCTCAGGGCAATGCTAGTCTTATTTTATAAGAGTGAATGTGGCTGATGTGTCCTTCTGCTGAGCTGCTTAGCACTAACACAACTTACTGCAGCTTACATGTTCTAATGGGTGGCTGCTGCTTAGCTGGTGCACAGGTGTCCAACTGTTTTCTTAAACCCACGTAGTCAAAAAAACTCCAACCAACCAGCCCAGCTTTGTACTATGTGATACAGCACAGTTGGGTTGAGTGGTAAGCTAATGTTGCTGTTCTATATTAAAAAAAACCCTAGTATTTGCTGTAAGATCTTAAATATGTCTCAGGTGTTTCTGTCCAGAGAAATCAGAGAAAACATTTTTTCTAAATTGTGAGGTTGGTGTTGCTCACGTTTAGGAGAGTGGAAATGCTGAACTCATTTCCCACGTGGCAAAAATGCCCTTTTGCCCAAACATTTTGTGCCAAAGGAAGCATTCATTCTCTGAAACTGTTCAGAAACTGAGGTTGTGTTTATAAAACACTTTTCACCAATGGACATACTTTCAGAAAAGTTTAATTGTTTTGGTATGACCTACAGGAAGGATTTCAGCACATACAAAACATTTTCAGCACTTTTCCTCAAAATTTTAATGAGTAGATTCATGTCTGACTGAGCCAATTTACCTGAATAAGCCAATATTTTTCTACTCCTGCTATAGTTCTCATTTCACTGTATTGAAATTTGTACTTGAGACTCTCCCATTTCTTCCACCTTTCATGGACCTCAAGTATGATCCATTTAGAGCATGAGGATGACTTCATAACCTGCTGGATGCTGCAGTGCTTAGGTTAAAATCTAGAATCTAGAGAGGCCCCTAACTGTGTTACTGATAGATAACAATGAAAATCTTTAATCTAGCTATTTTCTAGACTTTTATTACCAGAGCTCAGGAGGGAAGTACTTCATGTGGTATGGACCTGGAAAATATTACCAGCTTGGGACAGAGATACTGTCTCATTTTTCATGTCAAGTTTCATGGTTTTTAACCCACAGCAAAATCTTTTTTCATTATTGAAACAATAATAACAATACAAGAACAACAAACATATTTAAGCTAACTCAAACCAGATTTTTTCTAATCTTGGCAGGGTCTATTAGTAAATGTAAAAGGAAGCAAGTATAAGCAGTAATTATCCTGGAAGAAGGATAGTTCAGTTCAGCCTGCAGCAGTTAATGATGCTGAGGAAAAAGACAAAGTAAGGGGCATTACGATAATAGACTAAATAATTTACTTATCTCAAATTTTTCCTTCAATTGTTTGGACTGCTGTTTGTTTGTATCTGTAATTAGCTTCCCTCCACTAGTTTATGGGGTAATGGAGCATTTGCCACTTGGAGTTCCTACATATAACTGGATGTCAATGGGAACTGCAAACTTACACTAATGGGGCTGTGGATGTCTGTGCCTCACAGAAAGAGCTTCATGCCAGGCTGGAGGCTCCTGGCGTTCCCTAGACAGTGGCACAGATGAGAAGAAGTGTGATCAAATTCACACAAAATTGTCTTAAAACCTGAATCAAAAAAGTGGATGACATGAATAAATAATTGAGCAGGAAAATAGTTGTGTTTAGGTACTGTTGTCAGGAGGCCGCCTGTGAAACGATAGAAGCTACGACTGTGAAGTCACATTCAGGGACTTGGATGTTTATTTTGGAAATGGTAAAAGCTGTGAAAAGGGGTTTGGTGTCTTTAGAGGACAGAGACTGGTGCCCAGTTGTTTAAGAAAGGAATAAATAAGCGACATCAAGAGAGTTGAACTTGATGCAACATCACTGCAGTATCTGTGGGGCTGTTATCTTCAGCTCAGCAAATGGGCAGTAATCACATGCAGCAGAGTTAAACTGTGAGTTACATGCATGTTTCCTGGGCTGTACAGAACATAGAAGTCTCTTGCACCTGCATTGTTACCGCAGTGTTTGTGTACTGTGAAATTTAAGACATTCCACTGTATGTCACAAAACGACTACAGAAAAGATTTGAAGCATCCTTTTCAAGTTGTGCAGGCAAACAAGAAGCCCAGTGAGTGTGAATGGGAGTGGATAGGTGATTGTAGACCATTAAATGACTGAATTCTCCAGGACAGATCACAGCCATCACTTTAAGTGTTCTATCCTTGTACATAAGGAAAGAGTGGTTCTAGGGATCAATTAATTAATGAATTATTTTAGAGTTATTGCAGTATTCATCAACCAGGAGCATTCTTGTGATTGTTTCTTTATGTTTCACATCTGTAAAATGTGTTTTATTTCTCAGGGAAAGATAGTTTTTTCACACTTTGTTGGTTTGGGGGGTGTTTTTTATGTCTACTTCTGTCACAATTGACTACTGTAGTATCTCTCTTCTGCAAGTGCATTTTTTCTCACCAAGGGCTCTAGTGAATATTTTTGCAACTGCGGGAGTGAATGAAGCATTTAATTCAAGGCTGTGATGCTCTTTCTCCTTTTCTTCACCAGATTTTTCAGTTTCTGAAAGGAGGGGACAAAAGGTAGAATATAGCCTCATGTGCAAATAACAGAAAATTTAGGCTCAGCTTTAAAATTTTTGGTGAAGTCTGATTTCAGATCTGCTGGAGATACAAATGCTGTGTACATTGGTAACAATGCCTCTTGCCTGTAAAATTTCTCCCTGCATGCTCTTATAAAGTCAGTCTAAGGGAGATGGTTTGGCAGCTCTTTCAATTAGCAGTGATTCTTGTTCCCATGGCCCCCTCAGCTGCTGCAAGGGATCACCCTCCCTACCTTCACAGCATGTCACTGCTTGTAGGAGCGTTCCAGCAGGATCACCTGCCTGCAGCCTCTGATCTGATACCACTCCTACATGCCAGATTTGCTCCTTGGGCTTACATGAGTACCTTGAGATCCCATCTTCCAAGACACCCACTCCAACAGAGCATTGTGGTACTTGGAGGATTAGAGAAGTGAGAAGAGTGTGTTCTGAATGCTGCTGTCATTAAAGGTTAACTCCTAGAAATGAGCACATTTTGTTTTAAACATGATATACTGAAGTCATTTGAATTGTTTCTGTGATTATCTTATATTGCTGTGCTTCAGGGTTCAGAGTAGATGAGAGAGACAGTATGAGGCTAAAGGGGGCTTTGTAAGATCAAGAAAAATACAGAAAAGGCAAGTAGTGAATGAATATTTACTCTTTCTCACAATAATGGAATCTGGAGGCATTCATCCAGACTATGAAGCAGCATTTTTGAAATAAACGAGTGTATGTCATCTTTATAAAACTTATAATAAAATTAATTCTCATAATTGAATTGCAGAAGTAATTGCCCCATCGTGTTCAGTTCACTGGAGTTTAGAGAAATCCACACAGGAAAGATCCAGCAGGACAGTGGTCTAGGAAGTGATTTAGGATAGGTGTGTAATGGGTGAAACCTGGGAGAACGTGTCTGCAATGGCTCTGTCCTGTCTTTACAGTGTTCTCCTGAGTGTCAGCTACAAGGACAGTTTCAGAGATGCTGGGCTAGATCTGATTTTGGTATAATTATGACTGCAGTAAATCCAGGGATGTGATTTTTTAATTTATTTTAATTAGACTTTCAGCCAACTTTCTGACTAAAGATATTCAGAATATAATGATTTTAAAATTCCAGAATCAGGCACTTACATTTTCCAAGCCTGTGGTTGCTAATCTTTTCCCTTATGAATGTGAAATATCCTAAGTGGTATTTTGTTGCTAACATTTGAGAAAAGTCTGCAGTACTGCTATCAGTGCTTCATCTCTCTGTCACAATGTTCTGCATTGGTAAAACAGGCATCTTAGAGACATCTTCCAAATATTCCAAGAGTAGCTTAGAGGAAAAAAAAATAGCAGGACAAGGTCCCTGGATCATGAGTCAAAAATCTGTTTTTAGAAGTCTCAGTGCTACAGCAAGTACATTTTGCTATGGTTCTGAAATGCTTTGGAGATTTTGAAAACTCAGATTTCTGAGGGCCTTAAGTGTTTATGAAAATGCTGACATGATAGAGAAATGTCAGAATGAAGGAAGAGAAGATCAGGAGAGGAAGAGAACAGTGGACATACTGTTCCTGGCATTGACTCTGTGTAGCATTTGCACTTCTGTGTCTTCCTGCTCGTGGTTTTGGTTTCAGGTACCCTTAGCAAACCTTTCTCCCTCCCTAGTATCCAACCAGGACACTTTGCTGGAAGAGCTTCTTTAGGCCAAACGCTTCAAGAAGGTCTGTGCCAGATCAGGGTGAAACACCAGTGAAGTTAATTTGAGAAATTCATCAGATAAATTAAATGAGAAACTGAAAGCATTTGTTTACTTAATATCTAAAACATTCATCTTTATCAACTGTAATATTTCCTAGCCTTTGATACTGTTCCACACTACCACTCTCCAGAGGATCTCATCTTACTAAAGTACAGAACACGAGTTTGATTATATGAAGGCAGTGGGCCAAAAAGCTAGAGGTCTTATGCAAATTAAAATCTGCATTCATTTGCATAATGCTTCTGATATATAGATATAGCTATATATGTATGCATTTATGCAAGCATTATCTCTCTGTCTCTGTTGAAAGATCCTTCTCCTTTCCCAGCCTTTCCCTGAACTGTCTCTTGCCCTGGTCCTGGTTGTCCTTGATGAGGACTGGCCACTCTAAAGTCCAAGGGCTCCTCTCCCTGCAAACATATGTTTTGTCACTGGTCTAAATTCTATAGCAGCAATTCTTGCCTTTGTGCTGGTTGTCATCTGAGCTGGTTGTTTGTGCTGGTAAGGAGCACCTAAGAGCTGTGGAAACAGCTGTTTCTAGGTGCTTCCAGCAGCAGTTGTCTTTGGCAAACAGAATCACAGGACAGCTCCTTGTGATGAGCATTACAGAGAATGGCATAAGGGCATGTATTCACCCTCTCCTAGTCCTCTACTAGTTCTTCATCCTCTTTCTGAGGATGAGGGTTGGAGCAGCCATGTGGAATAACCATCTGAGCTCAGCTCAGGTGAGAATCTTTTAACATTCTTTTGTGATTTTGGATTGTAAAGACTTGCTGAAATCTTCCTGCATCTGTGGGGTCTCAAGACTCAGCTTTCCTGTAAGCACTGGATGATGTATTTTAGGAATCAGCACACTGTTGGCTGGGAAGGCCAAGCTAAAACTTTTGTCATATAAAGAGGCTAGGAAATGGATTTGACTTTCCATACACTAGTTTAAAGGAATGGAGTCTTGCCCCTGCTACCTTGAGGCTGCCATCCTCAGAGACACAATCTAGTCCTGATTTTGTGTACAAGTTCATGAAAGAAGACTTGCCTGTTTGTTCTAAAAGAAGAGAAAAATTTTGTTTTATTAAGAATAGAGTAATAAACCAAGTAAGCTTTGTATTTGTGCTTAATCAATTTAAAAGTTTTTAATATGGGTTTAGTTGGGGCTTAGAGTAGGTGTTTGAGGGAAGGGATTTTATGCTATAAGTGACTTTTTTCAAATCTCTAGTTAGGCCCTGGGGTGCAGGTGTAACCTGTCACACAGACTTGGCACCAATTAAAGTTCCTGAGAATCTACCCTCAGTTTTTTCAAAACAGTCAACAGCCATGTTTGACATGTAGAGAGCCAACAAAAGTGGAGCTAAAGTTCTTTATTGAAAACCTGACTTCTTCTTTTGGTGTTTATGTGGAACTTAATCTCTAGAAAATCTGGTCCAAAATTCAGTCTCATTCATGCTGCACTACCGAAGTTTCCACGTTCAGGTGAATAACTTGAGCTGCATTGAATGAGAATTGCACAATGAAAAAAAGAAATAGGCCCTTGGGCAGGTATTTAATTTTTGAGCTTTGAAAAAAAATTCAGAGACATTAAGGAATTACTCTTTCAGACCTACCAGAGCTTGAGCTTCTTGGAGTCAATGGAGTTCTCTTGCATAACTTCAGAAGACTTTTTTTATGCTGTTCTCTCAGCCGGGTTATTAATAAACTGATAGGCTGATCATAAAGTGACTTCATTGAAAAGAAAGTTTACCAAGTGAAGAATTCAGTAAATATTCAGAAAATAGTCCAGGCATCCATGTCCAATAGATTGGTGTGGTGGCTAGTATGCAATACTGCCTTTTAAGACTGCAGGAATACAAAGTGCTCTGAAAAGCCTAACCCTAGTAGGACTGAGACCTGAGAAGAAAACGTGTAAATCCTGCACCATCAGGCCAAGATTCATTGCAAGGCATGTAGTACAAAGTAGTCTAGATCCCAGCTGTTTCCTTTCTTCAAGTCCTTCTCATAAATGCATATTAAAATAATTTTGAGGCAAGTAATTAAACACAGTTGGAAAAAATTCCTCATAGAAAAGCTTTTAAAAGAGTTTCGATTGTAATAATTTTATTCTAGTATATGGATCTGGGGCTTGTGGTAAATTGATCTCTTTATGGAAGTGGTAAATCATTAGCATTTGCTATCAAGAGCAGAAAAAAAAATGTTTACAGATCATTGCATTCATTTCAGATTATTCATCAGAGTTGAAAGGCAACTGTTTGAGTTACTTTGTGTTACCATAAACAGAGCTCTGGGAAGACCACATACTTTGTAGCATAATTTGGGGTTTGTGCATGTACCAACTGAGACTTCCCTTCAGTAAGTGTTCAGCTAATTTTCCAGAGAGGAGAATCCAGATTCCAGGCTGCTGTTCTGAAGGAGCAAGTCTGATTAGGCACTGATAGGGCAGCAGGGCCTTCTGACTGACAGAGGAAGGGTCTAACCAAGATATCTTATTTATTTTCCTTCTTGTGCAGCAGTAGCCAAGGAAAGTCTTTGCTTCCCCTTTTCCTACACACACCGAAAATCTCTGATGGGGCGGTGAAATGGTCAGATCTGGAAAAGAGTAAGAACTGAGGGCAGGAAGGATTTTGCAACAGAGAATTTGAGTTAATAGTGCTTAACATTTCCTGGTAAATAAAAAAACGAGGGCTGTCTACACACTTGCATTGTCGTTCAAGACAGAATGAGACTGCCTGGTTTCCCTGGGCGCTGCTGTAATTACCCCAGAGCTTTTTTCTCTGTGAGAAAGAGCTACAACTGCTATCACATGAAGGCAGCACAAACAGCAATGTCTGAGCAAGCTGCCAGAGCTCACAGTCAGCCCTTCATTCAGAGCTGCCTGGCCTTGCTTGCAACAGTACCAGCAAAAGCAGCTTGGGTTTACCTTAGTGTGTTGTGACCAGTCCTGGAGTAATTAATTTCTGTAGGAGCTGTGCCAGCTTTTCTGAGGTTTGGAGTGTTGTGGATCATTTAGCTTTGTTGTGGGGTTTTTTTGCCCCTTCCAAAAGTAAAATTAAAGCAAAACACACACCAACTCCATTAGGGGCATGTTGGCACGTATTGAAAAATAACTTAACTGGCACAAGAGTCTTCATAAAAAAGGAAAACATGGATTTTTCAGATGGCAAGAAAAAAGGAAAAAGTAGATATGACTCATTTTCATGGGCAAAACAGGAGAATTGCAAAGTTGAATGTGGGTCAGACACCTAATAGTAGCAGTGGTTTCCCAATGCTGATACGTATGTGTCTGTTAAACACTGCAGCATAAAAACAGTTATGCCAAAGAGAAGTGATGGGGAATAGGTCCTCAAAACAGCCAGTAGCTAATGCTGCCTTTGTGGTTTTATATATTTGCCTATTAAAATGACAATACAGACATGGAACATTTAGGTTTAAGAAGCCTTCTTTTCACTAAACAACATTAAACAAACTGACAAAGTAGGGGGTTATGACTCCAGTAATTGAAACATGCTGTTCTGTTCAAGACCAGAACTCTATAAAGACTCTTTTCACCCAGTAATGCCCTTTGTGTTTGCCTGCTACCCCTGCTAGAAATTACTGTAGACCTGAAGTATGTCTTTCCAAGTGGAGTGGGAATGACAGAGTGCAACAGCACACTTGGCAGATGGGGTCACAGCCTTTTTAGGTTGTTCGTGTTCATTGTGCTTTGGAAATCAATTTGCAGCTCAGAACACGTGAAGGCGTACTGGGATTCCTCTCCCCACTGTTTGGGGTTTTGTTTTGGTTTTTTTTCATGTTAACTTTACGCCTAGGATGCAAGAAAAATAATTAGAGGGATTAATTTGGATTAACTGATTTGGGTAATCTCCATTAGCTTTATTTACAGCGTGCCTTTTTGCGTGTTCCTCGCTCTTCTACGTTTATATTCTGAATCTGTACTTGATCTTGAATTTCTTTTTTCCTTCTGTCTTCTAGATGTTGATGAGTGTCTGGATAACAATGGAGGGTGCCAGCAGATTTGTGTAAATACTATGGGCAGCTACGAATGTCAGTGCAAAGAAGGCTTTTTTCTGAGTGATAACCAGCACACCTGCATCCATCGCTCCATTGGTAAGTTTTCAACGTGTAAAAAAATGTGCTCTTTAGAACAACCATGTTCAATCAGGAAAACTGAAACAGTTCAGGGTTTGTTGGGTTTTTTTTGTGTTTTGATCTCCACAGTTCCCAAAGTCATTTTACTGGCTGGTTGAAATTGATGGAGTCCTCTGCTACCCAAACTTGTAGCAGAGCCATAAATAAGACAAAGAAACAGGCTTTGGTTTGACACACAAATTATACTTGGTTCACACAGCAGACTCTTTGTGCAGGCAGAGACAGATTTTCAAATGGTAACTTTCTGCTTCTGAGTTTCCAGAACTTAAAAATCTGTTTATTGCATAATGGTGCACCTGTGTTTCACCTTGGAAAGCATGGTATCTTAAATCCAAATGAGCAGCTTGTTACTTCTGTAAATTGCACAGCTTATGGGGGAGTTTGCTCATTATTTCATTGCAGACTGATCGTGGCTGATAATATATTGACACAGGTTTTTTCTTTGGTTCAGTACCCTGTCCTAGGGTGGGTTTAAAAACAGTTTCTCTGTTGCCTATGCACTAGCAATAGAAACAAGGAATCCCTGCAGAACTGTGATCCTTGTCTGCTGCTGTTTTGGACTGGGATAAGCAGCTCTCCCTTTTCTATAGATGTCAGACATGGAAGACAAGTCTGAGTGGAAAGGGAGAAAAGAAAACAACATAGCCATAAATCTTTGCAATTAAGTGGGCTCTCTCAGTGTTCATTCAGGCTTCTGTGACCCTGGCAGCAGTGGGAATATATGCTAGCAGACTCATTTACCAATCAGCAGTGCAGAATGACAAAGCAGCAAGATGAGACTGATGATCAACAGTGTAAGCATGCTGTAAATTTTGCTGTAAAAACAGGCCACACAAATGCTTCTGAACTATTTTAAGTGACTAATACTAACCAGAAAATCACACTTGAACACAGAGTATGAGTTTAGTCATTCTGTTGATAAGAAAGCAAAAGGTCAGAGTTTTGCTGTGACACAGCATCTCAGAAATGTAGATGTATTTCTGGCACTGTGTATCTGCTTGAACAGAATTGTAACAACAAGTAGTGATTTTGGCTTTCAGAATCATGAAACTATGGAATATATTGACAAGTCCAGGTTTTATTGAGTATTTTGATTATGACAAGAATATGTGATTAAGCTGCATGAACCAGTGCATGTTTGTGGTTGTTATCTAATAGGTTTTTAGTCATGCTTTAAACATAAGTTGTCCAGATTTTTGTCCACCATAAAGTAACCCTGACACAAAAGATATCCAACAGAGCAAGGAATATTAGCTGGAGGCTTAATGAAAAGCACTTGCAGAGTACTGTGCTACAATCATTATTTCAATTTGCACGTTATAAAAATTCCCAGCTGTAATAAAAAAATAGTTTTGTTATCTGAGATGGAAACTAATGAAATAAATTGAAAATGAGACTCTAAAGGCAAAAGTTTATTCTAAGGAATAGCTTCACTGGGGGCAAAGGATGTGTTTTTATGACAATGAGGATTTCTAGTTTGTCAGAGACTAGGGGAGTGGATTTGAACAGTGACTGCTATGGGCATATAATTAATATGCATGGAAAATATATTTGTGTTAACTTGTTTACAAAGAAAATGTCATATAAGACATGGATGTTTAATTTGAAGCAATATCTTCAAATTGTTTTAGGTCTGAAAAAAACCAAGCAAACTATCAAATAGACTAGTGGGGATTGTAGTGTGTTTTATGAACAAATGGTTTACAGCTTTTCAAAAGTAAAGTGTCAATTTACACTAACAGCAAACATTACACTGCAGTGTCATGATCCCCCACAGAAATACGTCAGGTGGGTAAGCTGGAGGAAGGAACTGAGATGAAATTATCTTTTCACTTGTCAGAGGTGACTGAAGTGCAAACAGTAAACATGCATGGTGAGAAAGCAAAAGGCTTTTTTAATATCTGTATTTACTGGCTTTCGTAGGTCTCACTTGTAAACGCTGCTACAGAAACTGTTGGGACACAAAAACACACATCAACATATTTCTCCAGAATGGTGCCTGGAGCTGTATTGTGACTGTACCTCTGTTGGTAAACAGGGTTGGAGTGGGCAAAGGCACACCACGCAGCCAGCACTGCAATCCAAACACGAAGGCACTGACTTGCCAAAGCGCTTTAGCAAGTTTGTTGACTTTGTGCATAATAAGATCCATTCATTGCAGGGTGGGTGCATTTCTAGCTCTGTAAAATGCAGGTGCATTTTACACAGAACGTTGGTGTCCTCAACATTAGCTGAAGTCTCTCCAAGGACTCAGCTAGTCTAAAACCATCAGCCACAAGGCTCTTCGTGCACTTTGCTGCCACGTTTCCCCTCCGGTTCTCAAATGCCCTTGGGGAAAAAGGGAGAAGCATTGCAAGGTGCTTAGGGCATGATTGGAGGTGGGATGAGTTCAGAAGGGAGGGAGCAGCACCAAGCCTAAGGATGCCAGCAGAGCTGGTGCTGATCACATGCTTGGAGGTCACCAGTACATTCAAGTAATGGGGTGGTTTCAGAGTTTAAAAAGGATTTGGGATATTGAGAGTTGAGCAGAGGAAGGAATACATACATCCCTTTTTGAACTTACCAGGCAAAAAAATGATGTCTTCCAATAAGAGATATCCTCCTTAAAATTGTTGGCTGCTCTGTGAATTTTCTCAGTTTGCAGAGATCCGCTGTGCTTGTCCCAGTGGTTTTGGGGTGTTTTGTGTCACTGTGCTCCTACCCACAAGTTGTGGTTAAAAGCCATATTGGAGTTCATGATGGGGGCTTATGTTCTTGTTTCTCAAATGACATGTTGTCTTGCCATCCAGAAGTGTTATTATTTCTTGTAGAAAAAAAACAAGGATTCATGATCCACAGAGAAATAATAATTTTGTACTAGTGGGAGGCCAGGCTGACATTAAGCCAGAGCAAACCCTGGTGTTTCGTTGCACTGTTTTATTGTCTTCATTACAGGCCTGCTGATTTCTTATGTTTAGTCCCAGTATCTTTTGGGAAGATACTATGCCCAGTATAACTTACCTCATTTATTTTTGCATAAAACTTGATTTTGTCTTGCTGAGTCAGAATTCAGTTCTAGTTTACTCACAGTAATGATGGCAAGAACAGGGAGAATGAGAGGGAGAATAGATTGTAAACGTTATGGAGAACTTAACAGTTGTTTATCTTTGTATATCTTAATTGCATGAGTGGGTATGAACACTGGGAATTATGCCAGAGACCAGGTTGTGTTTGTTTCCTCATGACTTGCAGAGAAACCTGAATAAAACAGCTGTTACTGTATCATCTCTAGCTCCAGAGGGAGCATGTGTTTAATAAATGTGGAGATTACTATCATACACTACTGCTGTGACTGAGTCAGGTTAGTGGGTTACAGCACATTTTCCCTGAATTTGATGATAAACCAAAAGCCCTAATTCAACAAAGCCTTGGGGCAGATCCTTAAAGTCCTAATTTAGGAAAGTTGATGAAAAATCTAAACTGGGCTTTAAAAGTATCAAAGTAGACAGAGTGCCTGTAGATAGACTCTGGAGAGACAGAGTGCCTGTATCTCCACTGAAGCTGAGAGTGAACACAGTGAAGGGTTGGGTACATCCCATTTGCATGACAACTTACAAAAGATATTGTGGGCAGGAGCCCTGGCTTCAAACTGCCTCACCTACCCGAATTCCCAGCTGAATCCCACCTCCAGGGGCAAGTCTCCTTCAGCACAAAGGGGTTTTGCCTACAAGCAGCATACTTCAGGAGCTCTGTGGCCAGGAAGACTTCAGCCCCTTCAGATTCCATTCCCTGGCTGTCTAGGTCTAGCATAGTTATATTAATGCTCTCATGTCTGCTCATCATTCACTGGCAGTATTTTTATACAGCAGGTACCAAGTAAGCTGAAGAGGCAGGTGGATTATGAGTGGCAATTACATGTGGAGATGAGAAGAGGTGAAAAGTAGCAGGCTATAGAAGGCTGAAATCATGGTGGTCTCATCAAGTGGTGAAAAAGCTTTTTACACAGTTGTCACTCATTTTCAAGCCTGTTAAAAAACTGCTTAGCGAGGAAATGCTTTTCCACCTCCCCTTATCCCATTAGCCTCAGCAGAGTTAGGGAATTTGACATAAAGCCAAGCTACCACAACTTAGCAAGATTCTCAAAACCAGCTTGCCTCTTTCTGTACTAAAAGTGTGTAGGTTTAGACCCAGAGGAAAGGGAAATGTGCTAAGCCACGTTGTCTTGCAGTTGCTAAGTAGGCCTGTGGACTGGCTTATCATGCTTTTGCTGATGCACAGAAACTTGTTAAACTTGATTATGTGTTAAACCCTTGTTAATTTTGCAGTGGTAGCATAGGAGTCCATTGTTCAGCTGACATCAAACTACTGAGTTGCTTCTTCTGAAGATTATAAAGCCACCTTTGTTCAATCTTTTTCCTTCCTATTTTTCATGATTTATTTTTATTCTTCATGTGTTTTCTCTGGTTCAGTGTGATTTTGTGGTGGTAAGATAATATGTTAGGACTCCCTGGGCAGAAGCGCTGTCCCCAGTCACTGAAGGAAGTGTTGCAGTTGGGATTCTGGGATTCTTTATTCCCATGTCTGGTGCTGGTCCCTTGTGGGACTCTGGGCAAGAGGACAGGGGTGTTTTTTCTGCAGAAAGCACGATAATCTATTCATATTTAAATCCATGTGGAAGGATGACTTTAAATGATTAAGTGTTGCAAGCACAGTTCCAGAATTTATGAAGTACAAGTATGTGTTTCTCATCTCAGCTATGAAAGCTCTTCCACGATGATGTAACCAGCTAAATTACTCCACTACCTGAACATGCTTCACCATGGCTACCCTGAGTGCAGGCATCCCATTCACAGAACAATCCTATTTATCTTTTTTAGTTGGAATCCTAATATGATTGTAAAGGAATACATGCAAAGCAAGTTTTGCAAAGGAAATCAGTTCATAGATAAAACGATAAGAAAGCATTTCAGGCAGCAGCAGTTTTATCTGGACAAACATAGTGTGATCTTGGAAGCCTTTTCCTAAAACTGCACACGTTATGACCTAAGTGTGATAGAAACTTGTCTCTTTATGTAATCCCATGATATGGTTAGAAAAAAAATACACTTTATTATCTTGCACAGAATATAGGAGATACAGATATAGAAAAGCTATTCTAAAATTCACTGTGCCCTGTTAGAAATGTAGAACTTTCTAAAACTGTGTATAACCCATGAAAATTGCTGTACTTTCATTACCAGCATTCTGATTTGCTCCAGCCACCTGTGTGAAGGGCACCTTGCATTTTCTTTCTCTATCCCTTTAGAAGAGAAAGAGTTTTAATTTGTCTGGAGGGAAGATGCAACAGGTGAAAATACCTGGTATGAGTAAAAAGTAATTTCTGTTAGACCTGATCTCCCTCCTTTCGTATACAAATGACTGATGATTAGGCCTAGTAACATGAAAGTGGTGTAAAACCAGTTTAAGTGTAATCTGACAGGTTCAGCTGTGAGGGGGAGCAGTAATCATCACAGAACCACAAAATCAGTTTTAGGTGAAAGTTTAGAGCTAGATGTGATAGTAGGTAGTTTCATAGAATCCTGGAACAGCCCAGGTTGGAAAGGACTTCCAGCCTTCTGTGGAATAAGAAGCCTGGATGAAAATACCAAGTGCCCTGTCTGATCACATCTTGAAAACCATGATCAGTGGTGATGGTGACTCCATGTCATGGGGAGGTTGTTTCACTGAATGGTCATTCCCATTGTAAAAATTGTCTTTCTTAGGTGATAAAACCAGTAAAACTTTGGTCAGTGCAACTTGTAACCATTGCTCTTTATCTTTTCTCCTTGTGGCTTTCCTCCTAAAGAGGAAAAATATCCTCTTTATAGCTGCCCACTAAGCACTCTTCAAACAAAACAAAGTCTGTCCAAATAAAACTGCAAAATCAGAGTTTTAAGTATCAAAATTCTCGGTACTATTTTATTGATGGGGGGTTTTTTCCCCTTAGCTTTTCACTTTATGACATTTGATAACTGTCAGCTTAATTGCTTAGGATGTCATAGAATTGCAGACAAAGGCATGCCACTTTTGGCTTACAAAAATTTTGAGTGCATCTGAAACCTGAGGCTGCAGTCTTCCTTTTATATGTAAGAAAACTGAGGTGTAAATATTCCAGTATATTGTCTAAGACTGTGCCTGGACTGCAGGACAGATCCCATCCATGAGAGCAGCTGCAGTTCTGTTGCTCAGAGCAGTCCAGACAGAAACCAAGATGTGAGAAAATGTTATGTGACATGAAATCAAGATAAAGTTTCAGTATATCCCAAGTTGCAGAGTAAAATACAGCCAAGTAGAGTTGATTACAGTCCTCTGTTGAGTTCCTAGGGACCAACTCAGACTCGTATCATTTACACTCAGCAAAGTATACACTGAGTATTTACACTCAGCAAAACATGACCAAGTCTCTGCACGTTCTGCCTTGGTTCTGTAGCTCGCTCGCTTTCCTAAAGAAAAACTTTGTGCTTCAAAATTTTCTGGGACTTTGAATTAGTTTTAATTCAGAAGGAAAACCAAATTTTGTTGAGCAGTCAATACCTATTGTTGCTTTGCTTCAGCTGAGATTGAATGCACTAGAAAACCAACAGTTAGGAGGATACAATAGTGGTGAGTTAATTGAAACTCAAAGGAAAAGTCTCCCAACACACGGAAACAAGAGCAGATGGCCAGATTTTGCCAAAATCTGGGGTTGAATTCCAAGAGTGTTGTGCAGAAGCTGTCCTTCAACAGGCACCAGATTTAAGCACACTGATCAGAACAGGCATAAATATTTTAAAAAGAAAAGAGGAAACAAGACAATGCTAAAAAAATCATAGCCTAGATGTGCTAGGAAATCAGCTGGCAGGTAATCTAGAAGTCATATGGATACAGTGCTTGAACAGTAAATGCACAGTTGAATACGACTAAGTGATAAACTAGGACATGCAGATAATTTCTCAATGAGCAAGAATCTGAAATAGTTTAATGGTCCAGTCGTTGTTTCTGCATGGCTCCATTGCCAGTGCCTTTTGGTGTGGAAAGGATGAAAACTAAAGGGGGAAAATTAAGCTGGAGGTGCAAAGTATGCCTTGAAAAGAGCAGCTGTTTGAAACACCCTGCAGCAGCATGACAGCCAGCCAGCCAGCTTGCCAGGGGCAGCACAGAATTTGTCAGTCAGATCAGAAATCTCTCCACACCTGTGTGACAGAGAGTGCAGCAAGCAGGCTGGAGCTCAGCAGCTCAGTGACTGGCAGTGCTGACAGGATGGGAAAACTGTACGCACCAATGGGAAAACACACTGCAAAGCAGGGCCTGGAGAAAAAAAATTAAAAAGAGAAAATAGGCATAAGAGGCTTTCACACTCAATCATTCAACAGCACTGGAAGTGAACTAATGTTCTGTTCATACTGTCTCCTTTGGATATAGCAAGATTATACTAAATAAAAGAACTGACATGTTTTTTAAAGGCCTCTAGCATCCAGTTGACTGATGCATCAGGTGAAAAAGATCTGGGAAGAATATTAGGAATATAAGCCAGAGCATACTGGAAAAAGGCTTGCATTCACACATAGCACAACAAATGGACTCTGTTTTAAGTGTACCATATGTTGTATTTGTCATGTGTCTCTCTGAAAGCAGGGCCTGCTCTGAGTATTGTGTAAAGATGCTCAGCACCTTTCATACCTGCTGTAGTCACTGTGGGTGTCTCTGTGTGTGTCTTGTATTGTTCACAGTGCAGAGAAATCAGTCACAGACTGATTGCAGGCACTGCTCCTCTTTTCTGCTATCCATGACACATCTCAGAGATGTGATCCAGCAGAAGCTCTAGAGACTGATACTGCAATGTGTTTCTGGTTATAAACCAGGAGAAATTCAAGATATGAATAGCAAATACCTGTTCATATAAACTGTTAGCCTCCTGTATGTGGCATGCATTTCATCAGTTCTATTAATTATTAAGTTCCATGTAATTATGTTTGAGGTTGCTCTGAGCTATTCTGAATTAATTTAGGAGTTAATGGAAATAAGAAGGGAGATGCATATATTTAATAGTCATGTATATTTCAAGCCCAAGAATACTTGCATGCTTTGTTAAATTTCACATATTAGAAGTCACTGTGAATGCTTTCATAGCAGGACTTTGTAGGAACACCATGAGACATTTTTAAGAGGGAACACGAAGAAGGGAGTGAGACAAAGGTATGTCAGGTGAACATAAAATAAGAGGAGGAGGAAGAGAAACTGCCAGCCAAGTGGGAAGGAATGGGGTGAAGAAGAGGAGAATAGATAGAAAATTAAAAGAAGAGTGAGAAACAACGTAAGGCAAAAATCCATATTTCTCTCTCCTTAATTCCCTGGCTCACCAGTAACATTTCTTTTCAATATCTGCTCCCTTAGAGTTTTCATGTAGGTAACTTCTCTCTTGTATAAGCCACAGTACAGTCACAGGACACGGTCATGGTAGCAGTGTCTTTGGAATGTTATTTTTTTCTCAGTGGAATGGATCATGTGCTGGATTGCAAAGTCAACCTGCAATCGTGAGCAAGTCCTCAGGATGATTTCCCTGCTTTGCTGCTCCCAGGATTCCAGAAATTGAGAAACAGAGGTGTTCAGTGTAACAGGGGGAGGAGAGCATCTGAACTATGTTCATTATTGATAAAAGCATTGAGCTTGTGCAGCAAATCGATTAACCTAGGGTTTGTGCATGATGCATAGTATGACTAATCATTTTCCAAAGGCTGTGCCTGATTTATCAGGGCTGAGAAGCTGCAAATAATCTTTCTTCTCTTGTTCCATCATAAAGCATTCGCCTTGGAGTAAAAGCCACAGCACTTTTGGCCCCCTTTGATATGGAGTACCTTCTTTAAAAGTTCTCTGTGTTTATAGCTCTCTAAATCACTGCACATGCCATGTAAGCCCATATTATCCGCTTGGGTGCTGCAAGCATTGTGTTACACTGGTGATTTACCAGAGCTGGCAGATTTTCTGCCTGCACTTTACATGGGCAGAGGATGGAAAAATAGCTGCTATCTTCAATCCATATCAAACTGCAAAGTACTAGAAAGGCCAATACTAAGAGCCTCCTTGCTAAAACATTAATTTTTAACAGAAATCCACATGATCAGTGTTGGCATTTCAGTATTTAGTGTAATGAGAATTGGTTATTTAAACTGACATTTCTTTGTAAGGCTGCAAATGCCAAGATGGGGAAGCAGGGATGTGAATGTTCTTATGCTGTGTATTTCTTCTCCTTCTGCTTCTTCAGAAGTGAACTCCTAGTTACTCGCTTTTCTAACCACTAATTGGCTAGAGGATGTCCCAGGAGTTTACAAAAACTACCCCAGGACTTGACACCCCCTCTGAAAGAGGAGCTATTACACCATGTGCTGTAACTTACAGATGTGAGGGACAGAAAAGTTAAATAATTTGCCTGGAGTTACACAGGAAGGCTGTAGAAACTACGAGAACTTAACAGAAAACCTGTGAAGGGATCATTTGTCAGTGCATGCAGTTTAATTGATACTGTGTTGATTTCACCAAATCTGTTTTGTTAAGCTGAGTGTCTGTTTTTATGTATGCTCCTACTATGAACAGAATGCAGATACCCTGAACCCCACTCTGTTGGTCTGTCATTTTTAATGCCCTTCTTTCATCCCTGGTGCACTTTAACATCAGTGATTGATGAACTCCGTGTACATGTTTAGAGGTCAAAGTGTAGCTCAGGGAGCCCGGTGGATAACAGTGCATTTCCCAAATCCTGTTCTCTCCCGCCTTTCCTTCCCACATTTTTGTTCTCTTTGTTCTCTCTTGGCTCAGTGTCGTAAATTGAACAATTTCTGATGGTGCCAGGCAGCTTGACTTCTCACTGAAATTCAGGATGCCTGCTGACTCTCTGCACTGTGCCTTTGTGGGCACTGGGAATTGACACTGGACATGGATAGGCTCTGGGAAGTGAGGAGGAATTCAACCACCTGAACAAGTCAACAAAATGTCAGCATTATTTTTGAAAGAAGTGTATTCTCCCACTCAGCCAAATTTTGTTCTCTGAAGTAGCTGATTTTTCTGGAATAACTATAATAATAATTATATATTTTAAAAAATCTAAAAAGTTAAACCCCCAAACTTCAAAACTCTGAAACATTTAGATGTGGAGGCATTGTCCTTGGCACTGTGTGGAAGTGGTGTTTAGGCAGCCTCACCTGCCTCTGTGGGTGGCTGTTGAATGGCACTGAGAATCCATGAAATCTCTTACCAGGCAGAGGGGATGGCACAAGGAGCAGCTCAAACATGGAGCCTGATTTGCTGGGTGCAGGAGGGCGTTCCTGGCAGTGTCTCTGAATCCAGTTTCCTTTTACAGGTGAAATCTTTCAGTCTTGGGGGAGCTTTGCAGGACTAAAACGAGCCAAAAAAACCCAAAGGGTTCTGCCAGCTCTGCCGAAGGGCACGTCTGGGCAGTGCTGGGGGTGAGACTGGCTCACCTGGAAAGCAGCTGTTTGTCTGCCTACTCTTCTCCAGGACTGGGATTCTGCTCCTCACCTTTCCAGGCAAAATGCTTTCTGAACTCCCTCTAAGCTTCCCAGGAAAAGCTATCATTTGGCCTAAGTGCTTACTTAATGGTTATTTAATTGTTCTGCTCTAATTTGGGTCTGAAAAACATATCATAAAAAAACCAAACAAACCTGTAACGAGCTGTTTTAAAGCAAGATTTGTAGTTTCCTAGGCTAATCTGTGTCTCATACTTGAATCTTGAGTAGTACATTGACCTGGAGATTTATTTTGAAAATGCTTGGTGTGTAGATGAAAACAGGACTTTTGAGCATTTGGCATTAGTTCAAAATACTGTGTGCTGTTGAATCTTCCTGGAATTCCCAGAAGTAGATAGTGAGCTGTCATTGCTGTGCTCTCAGAGAAGGTGACCACTTATTGGCCCAATGAACACTGAATTAATCTGGAGGATTGCCTATCAGGAGCTCGCCAAAATGCTCCATAAAACAGTCTCGCAGCAAAGTAAAATGCCAAAAAAAACAATAAAATCAAAGAACACCAGTGGTAATACTCAGTAATTAGAGCCTTTAAAAGGATCTAAAGGATCCTCCCTGGTGGGAGCAGAAGAACTCTTTTGTGGTTTTTATGTTGTTTTTGTTGGTTTTATGCAAAAGGGATATTAGGTGACTTAGGGAATTTTCCTGTTGTCCAGACTGTGGGTTTGTTGTTTAACCCAGCTCCAGTAGCACTTCTGAATGTCCATCAAATTCACTTCTTCCTATTAGCAATCAAGTCCTAACCCCAAATGTAAATAAATATACCTCCATCTTATTTGGATGTCATTTAGTTAAATATTTTTGGGGTTGTTTTGTTTCTTCATTTCCTCTAAAAACACCTGCAAAGGCCTCATTTTCTCTTAGTGTTTTTTATGACTTGTTTCATGGAGATACTTCTGTGCTGAGCTGTACAAAATTGAGCTGTCTCTAAAACAACTTTGTGATCAGAAGTGTGGCTGTGTTGAAGGACATCTAATTTTTCCTTTTTCATATTTATTCTCTCTTTGGGTTTCCACAAGTCCTATTTACAGGCAGAAACAGGATTTGCTTGCTTTCCAATATGGCATGACGTCAGGAAAAGCACTGCCATTTTTTTTCTGCTTACCTTGACCACCAATAAATACCACCAAAATTAAAATCCATATTCAGTGTTTAGCTGATGCTTTTCATCAGAGTATAGAAAATCAAATACAACTGCTTATCAAGAAGAATTCTACTTTTTTGTGTTCACACAAGCACAGCAATATTGATTGCACTCTGTTTAGTCTTCTGCTGACCTCTGGCAAACAGCTTGTAGATTCCTAAGGATTTTCTTCACCTTTCTTTACTTAGATCATTAAAGCCAGGGATTGCTACCAACCAGATATGCTGGAGGCAGATCTCATGCTCATTTCCATGTGCAGCTCTGCCAGTGCATCTCATCTTCACTCATTCTATCTTTTCACCTGCTTGCTGTTTTTAAAAAATGGAATACCGGTTAGTATACATGGTGACTGGGGTGAAATAATACAGCATTTCTAGCCCATGAAATCTGTAGAGGCCAAAGACAGCTCCAGTCACTGCTGTAGTGTTCTCTCTGAAGTGGAGATGAGATCCAAGCCTGATCAAACCGGTTCTGAAGCCCACAGACTCCCAGCAATTTCAGTAGGATTTGAACTGGCATCACGAGACTGTGAACAGCTGCCAACAACAGAGATTGAATCAGAAGGTGAAGCAAATCATCATCATTTCTTTGGGTTACACCATTGCTCAGGTAAAGAAAGTCAGGAATAATTGTACTACAATACACTTCCTGCAGAAGAAATTAGCAAATCATTTCATTAAGCTGTAGGAGACGAGTGACTCTAGGTTCTGTGCAGAGCTGTGAGAAAGAAAGTAAAAAGCAAGAAAGAAACCAAAAGGTACTAAGTAGATTAAAGGCAATTCAGTCGTGAAGAATATACTTGCAGAGCAATTGCACAGCCTGCTACTCCCAAATGCTACTAATGATTTTATGGTAATAAGAGCAGAGCTGTAAACAAGTGATGCTCCTCACTTTGGCACAGAAGAGAGCCTGCTAGTGTTAGGGTGGAGAAACTATACTGCAGTGATAAATAAGCCTCAATGCACAGAAAAAGAGCAATGATATGACAGCAGCAGTGTGGTTTGTGTACACAGTGGATGTTTCTCACCCTGAATGTGCCAGCAGAGCATATAGAGTTCTGAGAGAAGCAGGTTCTTCCACTTTCACACCACTATTGCCCTGTAAACATTTCATTCATCTCTGAAGTACAACTTGCAGATTAGACATCGACTCATTGTGTTCTTGATAGCATTTGGTCTTAAATAGCTAATAACATAGGGCTGCTATTTCAGGTGCCTCCACATGAAATCTGATGCTGAGTGCCTCAGAAAAAAATTAACCATTTGTGACAGGAAGGGGATCAAATTTGCTGCTTTGAGGAAGATGTATTTGCCTACAAATGCCCACTGTGTGTCTGTGTTAGGTGCTGGTCGTAGCATTTGAACAGAGAAGCAAGAGGAATGTAAATACTAGTGACAGTAAAAGCAGACATTATAACTGTGCTTTAAAATAGCCCATTTGGTAATACTCTTGTTCAGATAATAAAGGATTTTGTTCCCTGAGGTAACCAGAAAATGGTTTTTGAGCACCTTAATGGCACTGTCTGAGTAAACCCTGATGGCAGGTAACTTGTCTCAAACGGCAATATGTTTATCATCCCCATGCCACAGCCATCCTTCCCGAGCACATCTCCCTTCTCCCCTGACCCAGACCCTGCAATATTGCCTTCCAGACTGTGAATCACACATCTCTCTCCCTTGTGCCCCACCAAATGTGATCATCACCCCCGCTTGAACCCTGACATTTGATTTGTGTAAGCTGCAATCGCTGCGTGGCGCAGGCTGACATTTTATTCAGATTCCTCCTCTGAACTAAACACGGAGAGAACACAGCAACATATTTCGTTTGCACAGAATGGCAAACTGGCTGACCATATAAGCAAGCCCAGTGAAAAGTTTGGAAGTTTTTTCGTGGCTTAATAGCCCTTTCGTATTTCAACTAGAAAACAGCATGGGGTTTTTTTTCTTTTCTTTTTGGCTTAAAAAACAACGTTGTACCACCAAAGTATGTATATTTAAAATTTGTGTATATAAATGCACATGCATTTTGCCTGAGCTATCCTTGAAAGCGGCTGCTGTGACCCCACTACCTTGCTTGCTGTACCCAAGGGAGACAGCATTGATTTTCTTCTCTGAGTTTTGCAGGCTTTAATGAAAGCAAGGGAGAGGCTTGTGCCTACATTGCAATTTACTTTAATGTATGGGCAGTCTTTCAGACCTTTGTTGTTGGGACTATTCATGTGCTTAAGTGTTTTGCTGGATTGAAGCCACAGAGCAGTTAGCAAATTAGTGCACATACCAGGGTATAGCATTCTATTTCTCCTTCCCAGACAGTTTGCATTTCCAGTATTTGTATAGGATATAGAGTGACAAGCAACCCCTTTGCTTTATTTATGAAGCTGGATGTCACAAAATGGGATGTCTTCTCAGTAGTTAGTGTTTCTGCATCACTTTCTGATAGATGATGTTCCACTTTTCTTCCCATCCAAACTCCATTCCCTACAGAAAAAGTGTATGTGGTGGCTATCATTGCCATACTTTATCTTCTGTGAAAGTAGCATTGTATACATGATTTTTCCTCATGGTATGTTCCAGACAATGTTAGAAACAAAATTTAGCTGCCAAATGATTAGAGTGATAGTGACCACAGGTATTCACTGCAGGCTGATAGAAGCTTCTCTGAAAGCATTTGCCTAATTCTCTGCTTCCAGCTTGGAATATGGGAGAGTACTTGTACATGTCCTTTGGAATGAAATTCTGACAGTGGCACTTGAATTGGAAAAACACACGTTTCTACACAGCTTATTAGGCAACAGATGTGTTCTCACTTTGCTAAATTATTTGTGAGCTTCTCTATTTATACTTCTGTAGCAGCAGTTTGACCAGGTGAGCCAAGGATCTCCACTCTCCCACTGACACTGCTTTTTGTGGCATGTGCTCTCAGTCACCAGCCCATTTATTCCACACCTCTGTTGCATCCTGCTTTCCACTTCTGATTAATATTGGGTGGCTTTCTCAGAGCAAGATCATGCCCCAGTGAAGCCAAAAGCACCAGAATTCCACCTTACAGAAAGCAGGGCTGCTGACTGCATCTTCCCTTGCATGTTGACACTATTTCCTGGCATGCTAGGCCTTTTTCTGTCCTGAGTTATGATGCTATCTCCATGCTTGGTTGCATTAAATTTTAATTCCACTGTGGACTAGGAAGGCCAGAAGTTACTTTAAGGCATGGCTGTGCATTGTTTTCTCATGGTTCAGCTTCTGAGGTAGTTACCTATTTTTTTAATAGAGCACCCTTTCATCCTGAAATATCCCAGGATGCTTTAGAGGTGTGATCCTAGGAAATGACATTACCCCATTACCTCTGGACAGAGATGCTTGAATTTATGGACAGCATGGGATGTACATACAGCACACGCTGAGTTTTACTGGAAAAAAACTGTGGTGCTCCCAGTAGTGATGAACACTACAATGAAGTGAGGAGAATGAGGAGCTAGGGCTTGTTTTCCCTTCACCACCTCCCTGAAGAATAAGTGGAACTCACCAAGTAAGAGGGTGTAGAAACAGGTGGAGGCACAAGCCTCCAGAAATAAAGCAAGGTTTGTTGTTGTAGAGAGAAATGCTGACAAGCAGCCAGGTCAAAGAGTCAGCAGCAGGTGGGCTTACTCCTTGAAGAGGGAAGAGTTCTGTGTGAGAGAGAAATAAGGAAGGAGGGGCTTGTAGAGAAAGTGAAGGTGCAAGTGGTAACTACTCTGTAGGTAAAGAGAAGAAAACTGGAGTGGTAACTTGCAAGGGATATTATGACAGAACACATTTGGCAATGCAGTAGCTGTTGGCCAACATGACATTAATTTTGGAGCTGAAAACAGTGATCCTGATTGTTCCTGTCCAACTAGAGATAAGTTATGGTTCTATGATTAGGGAAATTGTAAAGAAAACCCAACAAAAAGAGCACCACCTCAGGAAGATATAACTAGACTGAGATCAGAGAATGACAGAAGAGAATGGGGTGAGTGATGTTAAAGAAATAGGGCAGGGGAAAAGTAAAAATTCCAGATCCTTGCTTGGAAGTCTCCCTTGCATTATCTTCCCTTTCCCTGCATAAGAAGAGGCCAGTAGTTCCACTGCCTCTGTGGGTTAGTATGTCCTTTTCTTCTGTACCCAAGGGCTCTGGAGAGAAGCTCCACTGAGATGAGGCAATGTAAAGACAGGTTCTGGGCAGTGTACAGAATTAAGCAGTTGGGCAAGGGACCCTCCATTGTACTAGAGGACTCTTTAAAGAAAGCAAATGCAATTTTTCTGTTTCCCGGGACCCACAAGATGCATCAGATTACTTTGGTGAGCTCTCCTACCTTCACTGGAATATAGTTAGATACCCTGGAAAGTTAGAATAAATCTCTTGGGAGAGGGATGAGTAGTTCAAAATTTTTCTTTGAAATTGCTGTGAACAGCCTCAGTAAAAAGTAATTAGTGGTAAATGTGTTGTATTGTATGTAGTACAGTGCTCTGGGTTTGTTTAGCTGCCGAAAAGTAAAGTGGGAAGTGTGAAAGAAAACATATCTGGGCACAGTAAAATCTATCTGTGCTTATAGAAACTGTATTGTCATATACTGATTCATAAAAGTGTAAATCCCTTCACACACCAATTTCATTCTGAGAATTCTGGAGCTTTCTGAAGATATGTCAATATTAAGCATGTAAGGAATAGGTGGTAGAGGAGAGTTATTATCTGACACGGTGTAAGCACAGTGCAATATTTATACAATCATGAAACTCTGCATTGGATGGGTCATTTGCTAAGGTAATTTTTGCTCCTCGTGTTCCCAAGTGGCTCCAGTTGGCAGTACCATTACAGCCAACAGGTCCCAGGCTAACACAACTGGTGCCCTTTGGTTTTGAGTCTCTGATTATAGGTAAATGGATTTATTCTGGGATGCTATGAGGGAAAAGGACTTACTGCTGCTTTCCAACTCTGTGGAAAATATAGTCATGCTGCCTTTAGCTGTTCCTGCCATAAGAATACAGTGGCTGTGTGTAGCACCCTCCTGTGGTGTCTTGTGGCTTTTACTGCTACTTTCATTTTCTCCTCTGCTCTCTTTTTACCAAAAGTTAGGGTCTTGATACTCACTACTTGTAGCCAAGACTGAGAACAGAAAGGTCTACCATAAAGAGCAGTTAGTGTGATGCTGTCAGCTTTCCTCATGTATCTTATTCTTATTTCTGGATGCTACCACATCTTCTCCCAATTCTGCTTGAAATCAGGATTTAAAAAACATTTATTACTTTAATCTTCAGGTTTCTGAACGTACTTAGTATCATGTTAAGAAAGTAGTTGAAAGAATGAGAAATATTGTGAAAACATAGTATGTCTAAGTGCCCTTCATTGCATCTTTCAAAATTCCTCATTCTTATTTGCTGGTGTCATCCCTTTTCCTTCATTTCTGACCCTTTGTCAGAGCGAAAAAATTGTGTAGTCATGCTGAATTAAGTTTAAAGTCCTCATATTTACCTGAATGGTTCCATTTACTCCAAGAACTGAATGTTTCCAGGGTGCAGTTCAAGCAGCATTAGTCTGCTGTGATGCTGCTCCATTCCATACATTCTAATCATCTTCACATATAAATCCTGCAGCATCACTCTGCATCATCAGTAAAAGTTATTTCTATTACATAGGGCTTGTTTGTGTTCTCATGTTTTCCACGTGTACAGGATCTCATAATTCATTTCCCCTTCTTCCATTCAGCTCCAGGAACGGTGTGTCTCTGCCATAAACCAACATTACCTCAGAATCACACCTTCATAAAAAAGTGATAGATATATATAGGTTTTTGGGGTTTTTTTTGTTTGTTTTGTTTTGGTTTGGGGTTTTTTGGTTTTTGGTTTTTTTTTAGTTAGGTCATTCACAGTAAGGACTTTATAATTCCCTTGAAGATGATGTGAAATTGGATGTAGAAGTCTTTTAAGATGAGCATCAAAATTCTAGTGACACTTCAGTAGCAAGGCAGTGTAGAAGGTTGGGGTGACATCTGATGTGCCTGATCTAGGTAAAGCACTGCAGTTTTTTGTTGTGTACCACCAGCATTCTGAAGCACTGGAGGTTTGGAACCTGAGTGTGTCACCTTGTCCTAGTCCCACTGAAAGAGGATAACATCAAGAATTACTGCAGCCAGGCTTAGGGGCCATTTTCCTTTTTAGGCACACAGTATAGAAGATGCTGTGAATTCTGCTGTGTCAGGGTTTGCTTGGCAAGCAATGCAAGAGGCTTCTTCAGCTGGGAATAGAACTGACCAATTAATATTTGTCCAAAAGAGCCTGCAGAGAGCTTACAAGCTGGTCAGAATCCTGTGTCCATCTGCATCATTTGCTGTGGATCAGCATTAGTCCCACTTTTTTATGGTAATAATTTTAGAGGCACAACTGAAGTGCAGCAGTGATATAACAGACTGCTGCTGTTAAAGCCTTTGGGTCCTTCTGGGGCAGAATATTTTTTTATTATTATTTTTTTCTCCCTTTTTTTTTAATGGATAAGGTCTGCTACCTCCACAATAAAAACAGACACTTATTTCATAGGGGTTTGGAAAACAGCCATATCAAAATTAGGTTGAACTTGATAGGTTTTAGACTCTTATCTGTGAGAGAATGTTGCTCCTTTTGTGTAATATTAAATTGCTGCTACATGTCTCTGTAGAAACAAGAATGGTTAGATGGGTGACAGAAGATAGGCTGACAGAAAAGCACTAATTAAATACTGTTTTGCAAAGCCCTCATTGAAATTCATAGCTTGGTACCTTTGGGGACTTGAAAGCAGGGGAGATGGAAAGATTTCAATTAAAAAGGTATTTGTATGGTTCTTTGTGAAGCCAATCATTGCCTTTTTAATATAAAGCATGTAAGTATCTAATACGCTTTACAAACATCAAATATCTTGCCTTGAAACAATGAGTGTCTTAATAGGTCTCAGAGCAAGATACTTTGAAATAAAACAAAATCCCATAGACCTAAAATTTTATTCAACTTAAGGCTCTGCAGGTTTTTAGCACAGTAGCAGTCCTACGTAATTTCTACGTTGACTGATTAGAAAAATTGAAAGGAAAAATTAAACATATAAAAAGAAATAGTGGGAGTTTTTTTAACAACTAGTTATTTGTGTTTAGCTACAGTTGCAGTTGCCATTTACAGATTTTTAATGTACATGATGATTGGTTTATTCTTGCAATACTTTTAGATTCTTTTCTAATTCCAGGGACTTCTGTAGCATGAATCCCTCATTGAATTGGTGTCTGGGTAACAAATAACAGAAATACAGCAATTTATGGCTACAAAGGATCCCCAAGGCCATCAGTTGAAGTCAGTTGCAAGAGATACACAGTTCAAAAGGGTTCAGAGAACATGTATTCCAGATGCAACTAAACACCACCAGCCACAAAACGCTTGTCAGCAAAACAAACTCAAAACTTACAGTAGAACCACAAAAGCCTCAACTGTAATTCACCACAGCAAGAAAAAAGCAAAAATCCTGGCCATTCCAGGTCCCTAGATCCTTGAAGTCATGGGGAGCATAAATCAAATTCCCAGATAACCCTAGAGTTCTGTGTCCAGTTGCAAGAGACAACAGGTTCAGAAAGATTGGTCTCAAATTGATTTCAAATAAGAATTTTTCTTGTTCCTGAATTTCCTGGTCAGAATATGAGGGGAGTGCAGCCACAGACAAGCACTGGCAGGTGCTTTGAAGAGCTGTTTTAAGAGCTGTAGAACCCACCTTGTCTAAGCAGTGCTCTCCACCTTCCATCTCCTTGCCCAGTGGTGAGCTCTGTCTCACTCCTGGTAATCCAGGCAAAGCCAAGGGTTGTCCACCACATCCCAGAGAATCCCTGCTCCAAGTGGAATGGAAATTCCACATGGTGGAATTTGGAGCTAAGTGCCTGAGCAGAGGCAAGCCAAGGGAATTTTGCAGAGTCATTTAGATCTCATTAGATCTCATGCAACACTCCAAATCATATCTTGAAGCCAAAATAGTTTTCACCCTGTGGATCTCTAGAGCATTGGCTTTGAATGCACTAGGTTTCTTGGCAGGAGCACAAATGGCAGCATGTTAAATCAGTGCCCTTTCAAAACTGCTCATGGATTTTATCATTTTTGCTGTGTCTAGGTTTGTGGGGGCATCTGTGGTGACACCCCTTAATGGCTGCATCATTGGAAGCAGCAGAGCACTTAGCAGGCTCTAATAAAATAAACACAAATACCAAAAGATATTCTGATCAGCCATTCTGATAAGACAAATTCTACCTTCATTATTGAGTGACAGGAGGATGTAACAGAATGCCTTATTTGAAATAAATTATTTTAATTAATACCATCCCCCCCCAACGGTTTGCTCATCAACTCCTTTTTTTTTTTTTCCCAGAAGTTGCCTTAATTTTTAGCTTGATCCCCAAACCCATCTAGTGAAGCACTTTCCTGATTGTATTTATGCAGATTTCTTATGTAGAATTGCATTGTTGATGTCCATAAAGAAACTTCATCGTGGCTTTTTATCATGGGGCATGATTCAGGAGTCAGAAAATGACTGTGGTTTAGGGCCTGTTTGATGTTTCATGGTCAGTGGAGTGCTTTCTACATCCTCATGCCCACACACTACCACAATAACCTTTGCTCAGTTGCACGAGCATAATTTCCCTGTAAACAGCAATAAAAAACAAATAGCATTTAAATAATAACCCCAAATGGTACCAATAGTAACAGGTAATGATGATAAATATCACTTCTTTTTTTTTTATAATAATGACTGCATTTTACTTTAAAGTAACAGATGCTTGAAAAGTTCAGATGCTTAGGCTTACATTTTTGAGTGATGACGTATTCTTAATTTTTTTTTAACAAGTTCTGTGCATAACTTGAATTAAAACAGTCTCTTGAAATTTTGGGGTTTTTTTTGTTTGTTTGTTTTTTTGTTTTTTTGTGGTTTTGTTTGTTTGTTTTTGTTTTTGGGGTTTTTTTTTGCTTTTGGCCATTCATTCTTGATAATTATGGCTGGTTTACACAGGTTTAAACATAGTAAGAATATAGTCTGCCAGTGGCAAAGCTTGTGCATTTTACACTTCGAAAAAGCACATAACTATCACTTAGGTGATGAATATTTCAGCAGAGGAGCTGGCATTGAACAAGATGATGCTATTTTCTTTTTATACCACTGAGGTCTAAAAAAAAATTGCATCACTGTGGTAATTGCAGCACGGGTGGTGAAAATCTCTAATGCAGTGCATTGGTTTTGTGGATGGTACTGTGGCCAAAAAGTATATTTAGGTAGCACTGGTGAAGGGCTTGTGGAAAAGTAGTATTAATTTGTATTACAATAGCTTTTAGGTCTGGGTCTATTGTGTCAACTGCTATACAGAGAGAGAGAGAGACTGAGAGTTTGAGGCTCTCCATTCAGCCAGACAAAAGATGTGTATCCCTACTTTACAGGCAAGGAAGCATGGAATTCAGTGGGCTCCCTAGAGAGAGAATGCTGCCTCCTGGTTCCTAGCCCACTAGATTCCTAGCCTTCACTAACTGTGCTGGGCAAGATCCCACAGAGAAACTGTTCAGTAGTTGAAAAATCATGTTTATGTAATCTGGACTGATAAGCAAATCCGCAGAGAAATCAGAAAACGTTCTCAGAGAAACAGTAATTTGAGATGAATACATGTACTGGTTTTTTTTTGATGTTAGGGAAAAAAGGTTAAAATATCTGCAGATTAAAAATTGATTGTCTTTAAATGGAGTTGTCGATGCTTCATTTTGCCAAGCAAACTGCAAAAAAAAATCTACTGAACCTCAAAGAAACAAAACCCCAAAAGTGTTTTAGCCTTAAAGCACAAACATCCTCCCCTATGGATGTGATGGAAAGAGGTTCTCTGCAGCTTTAACATTCGTGTTTAACATTCAAGTCATTAATAGGAATGACTGTGAACTCTGAGGAAGCTGTTATTCAGAGCACTTGAGCGCTGCACATCTCCAGAAGGTTGCAGGAACACTGCTGTTAGATGCCTGAAGTTAATAGTGCAGGTACATCTTTTTGGCCTTGAATTTGATGTGAATTCAGTACTGCAACTTCATGTCAAGAGCAGGGAACATAAACTTTCTTCCACTTGAAAAAGGACCTAGTGAAATCCTATTATGGGTCTACTAAGGTGGCAAGGAGCAAGACATTTTTCTCAGTACCTAAGTAAATTGAAAAGAAATTTGCCTTTTAAATTATGAAATAAAGCTCCATTACACCCCAAATGTTATTTTAAATGGTAAACATTGTTTTAAAGGCATCTTAAGCCCTTGCAAATTAGCCTTTTATAAAAAAGTATTTGCTGGTATTTTCAAATACACATATCTAACTTAGCATTCTGTATTATGAGGCTTGTCCAATCTTAAGGATCTAGAAAAGTGGTTTGTTATCAATCAGAAAACTGTTGGGTGAGAGTAAACAGGATTCAAATATGCAAGTGTGTGAGTGCCAGTTTATTTCTGTGGAATTAGCAGCAGAAAAGCTAAAAAAACCCCAGCAGTTAAGAAATGTCTCCTGTGCCTTATGAGTAGAATAATTTCTACATTATCCAGGAAAAGTGTGGAATGGTATAATCTGTTAATAATGGGAAAAAAACCAGAATATGTAGGCCATAGGGAACATGCCAGAGGGACTCTTCTTAGATAACAAGAACAGTGGTACTTGATCAGAGTACATGCCTGTCTTGCTGTAATAGCTGTCTCCAGTAATAGCCTTAAGTACCTAGGGAAGAGGAAAAGCAGGGCAGGCACACGTGATGCTTCCTTGCACTGTTTCCAGCTCAGGGAGATTTCCCAAGCCTGGTGTGGCTTTGTAGCCATTAGTGGATCCCTCTTACACGCACTCTCCTTGTCTACCTTGAATGCATGCAGGCGCTCTAAAAGGAGCCCTTCAGGCCTGCAGCCTCTTGTCTCAAGAACTGCCACATCCTGTTTGTCTCATCCTGGCTCCTGCTCTCTGCATTTGGTGGCCTCTTGTTCCCAGAGGACGAGAGGAAGAGGACTGTTACTTCGTGTGCTCTCTCACACGTTCTTGGCGCTGTTTTACACCACAATGACACAGACTCCAGACTTCAGAAGGCTGAAAATGACTCCTTTATTTTTGGGATGTCTCTCCCTTTTATACTATTCTACACAGACCAGTTTGATTGGTGAAACAAAGACAAACCTCTTCAGTCACAATGGTCAGAGCAGAGGGACATCACGAAGAAGTCCCTCCTAGGAAATGGAATGAAAACATAGGACAGTTTACCAAAACACTTTTCTTGTTTACAGAAAATTCCCTGGGAAAAGAATTGCAGAAAACCAAAACATCTCAGGCACGAAACCAGGGCTACAATTCTTCCTCCATGATCCCCACACAGTAGATCTGCACAGTCCCCCCCATTCTAATCTTGCTGTATCCACCTGGTCCAGCCTTGGCATGGGCAGTCCATGGCTGGAACAAGTCAACAAAGTTGGGGGCCTGTTGTGGTGCAAAATTAGCTCAGGAAATCTATAGGGGCCAGCAGGAGATGCAGAGCCCTTCATATTGATGTCTGTCAGAGAGCCACGAGAAATAGTGGGAGTTTGCTTGCCTGAAGATTACATGGTATTATGTGTTTGAAAATGTAGCGAGGGAAAAGCACAAAATACGAAGCACAAGAGAGATTTCTGAATATTTAAAGCAGGACTTGTTTAGTAAAAGCATCAAATATGTTTCAAAGTAAGTAGTGAATGTAGCTGAAAACTACTGTGATTGTCTTTCCCTCTGTCCAAATAGACTAACTGACATAAAGTTCTGTTTCATGTAGGTGGGTTGCTATTATGCCACTGTTAAGAAGAATTAGTTCTGTTGCACTTGCCAGGACAAAAAGCTCAATTTTAATCCCCGACTTAAAAGATGCCGTGATGGTTTCTATCCAATGACAGGGAACAAGCAGACCTACTGCTTTGGCCCTCTCTCTGTCCTTGCTGCTGGTAATTCTTCCTTCCAACACACTGTGCTACCTAAAAATTGCATTTCTGGTGTTATGGTCTCGTTTGCAATATAAGCACACCATTTCCTGCAACGTGCTCCACAGTCCTGTTGCTGTCCTGAGACATTAAGTTGATACGGGTGTGAGGTGAGGCAAGAGGAAGCAGACTCAGTATGAAAGCTTCAGCTCTGTGCTGAGATGAGGTGGGAAAAAAAAAAGTAGCAGACTTGTCAGCTGTGTCAGGATGTCTGAATAACAGGGATGGAAATGCGTTGTTAAAAAATTATGCCCTGGAATGTTGATAAATCCCTTTCTGAATTACAGAAATAAATTTCAATTATCCTTGTACAGTTTAGGTCCTGTAATACAAACTTTTAGAGGCATACTTACTTTTACTCCATAAAGATAATTTGATGTGACATCAGTGTGGTTCACTGGTCAAAGACAAGCAGAGCTGTCTTTCTATGAAATAAAATCATAGGATGGAAAATGAATGGAGCCACGTTCTGCATGTAGTAGTAGCTTGTGGTACAGAGTATTAGGGCCTCTGTTTTGGCCCTAATCAGTTCTGAAGAAAAGAATTACAGAAGTGAACGGAAAAAATTCAAAATTAAAATTGCCATTTTCATTATTTTTTAGGAATCACATCTAAACTGCACATTTCTGAGCAAATAAAAACAGTTATGGGATTAATCCAACACTGCTGCTTTCAATGCATCTTTGTGTTGAATTTAGCAGGATTAAACACATAAGCACTGAGGTTTTTGTTTAGTTTCCAAGAGTTTTTTCTATTCATGCTATTCTGCTGGAGGGTGTTGGTTTAGTTATGTGTAGTAGATTACAATGAGCTATTACATGATGAATTATCTATTTTAAAAGCAATAGATTTCACAAATGATATAAAAATTCTTTTGCAAATGACTCATAGTTTGTAACGCTTGTATTATTTCCCGTTAGATCATGAGAGAAGCCTGTGCTTCACAAATGTCAGTAGTGAAATGAACTTCTGACTTGAGGAATGTGTCTCATGCAAGGGCTATGTTCTCAGCTGGCATTCTGGAGCAGCAGGTGTGTTCCTAAGGCAGACAGCATGGGCATGATATGAGGAAACTCTTCATCCTTAGCAGAGGAAATGTCTGTTTTCTATGCATACCTAAGAAAGAATAAATTAAAATTTATGTTAGAGACTGATGCAGATGCACTTTGTCTAACGCAGGCAATTTGACACAGTCTCTAGTACTACTGAACAGTTTTGTTAACAGCTTCAAGGCAAAAAAGTGCAGTGGGGCTTCAGATTGGAGCCATTTGGATTTCTGGTTTTCAGCAGTGACAGGTGTGCCTGCAGGTCTGCTTGGCAACAGTCTGGCATTAAATGGACTAATTTTCAGAAGGAGAGTGCTTTGTAATTTCTGAAAATTTTACTCCTTAAGCAGAATACAGATCCTGGAATACTGACACATTCATTTCTGAGAGCTGGCCTAAATAAAAAAGGAACTGATAAGTCCCTGTCTCAGTCAACGGAAATACATCTCATTACTAATGAATACTGCATCAGACACAACATTCCTACATCAAGAGTCCACTTCATTCCATAAAAAGAACAGGGAACNCCAAACCATTTTCTAGTGCTGACTTTCCCCTCTTAATTTTTATTATGTAATTTTCGAGGCTATTAGGTGTGACTCAGCTTGCTTTCCCTTCCTTTGCAACCACCTTCCAATTACAGAAATAAGCTGAAGTGGATAACAGCTCTGGCCTTTTGCTCCCAGCACTCTATTTCTACCCCAGTGTGTTGTTTTAATGGAATGACTTAGGTGGTCTCGGTTCACATCCCGGTTGACTGTGGACTGTATTATAAAATCTCTGTGTACAGACCCCGTGGAATTGGCAGCCCTTGCTTGAAATAAATCCAGGGCCGAACAAGCATAAAGAATTAATTATTTCTTGCTTCTGGAGAGGGTCTCTTTGGGTCAGGGCTGAACGCATTGGCAGGCCAGTGTAGGGAAGCTTCCACTCCAGCTGCCTGCATTGAAATTAGGCTGTCAATAAATAGAGGACTACAGTTTTCAGAACTGCCAGCTCCTTAACCTTCATTAGCACAAATATTTGCTCAGGGTTTTATGAATGTTGTATTTTTGGTGTGTACTGTTATATCTCGTTCCTAGAATGATCTCTTCAGGACAAAACATTAGGGAGTTATCTTTTTCTTTAATGGACATGCAGCAGCATAAGCAAGGTGTACAAGATTCTGCAGTTTTCCCAGAGAAGTTTCTGTAAATTTCTCAAAGCATTTCCTCTTGTCTATGGGTGTTGGGTTATATGGTAAAGAAGTAGCATGAATTTTTCCTTCATAAAATAAGCAGGAGGCCCACAGGGACTCATAACTTGACTTCAAAAAACTGCTTTCTTAAGCCACTCCTTATGGCAAACTAGGAATCCCTGGAGAGCTGGGTTAGTTTGTGGTCTTGGCAGGGTTTTCTTCTGGCCCACCAGGTCTGGTGCAAGCACAGGTAGTCCTAGGCATAAATAACTCTGATTTTAATGAAAAAGATTTATGTGTTCATAAAGGAAAAATTTCCCAGTGAGCCAATTCTGTTCATACCTAAATACCTAGACACATATGTACAGAAAAATAATGTCTTTTTTTCTAGTATTATTCCACCACATTGACACTAGAGATGACTTTGGATAAAGCTCTCAGCACTGCGTATGTTGCTGGAAGTTTCTAACTAGATGCACATAAATTAAAGAAAAAAATGGAAGTGAATATCACACAAAGAGATGTACAGCATAGAAAAAACCCTTCTTCCCCAAAACGACATTTTGGGTTTGGACAACAGTTCTCCCCATTTCCTGGTTGTGAATCTGGTGCAGCATCAGGCACAGGGAAGTGTGGATCTAATACGTAAGTTAGGATGATCCATTGCAAATATATTTTTGTGGATCTCTTCTGATCACCCCACAAGCAGAGTTGAACAACGGGCAAGGGGCACTGGAGCTCTGGCAGTGTGAGGGCATCCCCTTGCTCAAAGGAAAGGCACCTGACTGGAGTTGGATGCCAAAGCTCTCTCCATCCTTTTTTAAAGCAAAATATAGAGAGGGTTTAACGTGGTGAAAACTTGATTATATTGAAATTTCAACAAATGTTGATGCTATGATAAAGCTGAGGGTTTACCCAAGCAATGGAGTATTTCACAGTGGTATACAGATGTCTTATTAAAGTAGTAGGGCAGTCATAGATGGGATCACCTAATGGCATGAGAAGCATGAGGATTGTCAGGAGACTGGATTTTTTTTCAGATTGACTTGATCGACATGGAAAACAAAAATGTCGAAAGGTAAATCTGAACTGAGCACAGTTGTTCTGTGTTTGACTAGACACAAGGAGGGAAACACCTGTTGTAGTGAGCAGGGGAATAAAGGATGATAAAATCATTATTAAAATCATAAAAGAGGGATGGTAATAACTGTTCTTCAGGTTCTATCTCAGCATCTCCTCCACGCAGGTAACTTGGTGTATTTCATTACTTAATTTTTTTTGTAATACAGGCTCATTGCTAAGGACAAAAATACAGATGGAAAATGTCACCAGCATGAACTTTCCAGTAATTGCATAACAGATAGCTGAGAATTTTATCATAAAAATCCTCAGATGTAATGTTTAAAAAAGACATTTCACCAAACTTAATATAGTTCATAGCTGCTGTGCTGAGAAGCAAGTATCTTTGAGAAAGCAAGATCCAGCAATTCAAGACCCAGTGTAACTCTGAATGTTTAAACAAATGATCTTTAAAGCAGCCTTCCAAATGTATGTTATTCAATTATTTTATGACACCAAGATTTACTATAATTGGTGTTCTGATGACATGATGATAAGTGTGCAGGTAGACAGGTGTGTAAAGAGGTTGTGTTGTGTTGGAAGAGTGTTCTCTGAGTCTAGATTGCATTGTAACTCTAAGAGAAAAATGAATGTTTTCATTCATTTTCATGTATAACGAAGTCAAAAGAATGTGCTGTGATTCTTAGTCCACATTTATCTCTTTTCAGAGAAGTCCAGCTCTTAGCTGGCGGGAGAAAAAGGTGTCCAAACTTTTTAAAAATTGTTTGGAGACATCTAGCTTATGTAAGTGCTTCTAAAGTTGTCCCTGAATGAACACAGAAAAAAATACCTCTGGCTGCATGACACTAAATCTGTTCTCCAAGGACCTTGAGGCTCAAATCTCTGGTTCAGGGGTTAATTTTTTTTTACAAACTTTTACAGCGGAGTCACCTCACACAATGATCAGTTCATAGTTCAGAAGAGGATATAATGAGAGAAGGGGAAGATTTCTGAGTATGCATTCCCCTTCTTTACATTTTCAGTCTAGGGTGCTACGTAAAGTTCTTTCCCACTCCACTTTATTTTATTTACAAAGCAAATTCCAAAAGAGCATGCAGATTATTATAAAACTCTCCCCAGCTGGCTTTTCTACTTGAAGACTGCACAGCCTACACCTTAGATGCTGAATCTCAGCCATTCAGTGGCCTAATTGTAATCCAGTGTTATCAAAGTACTCTATCACACCTTGAATCTTGCAGTAGCAGAAAAGAAGAATTTCTCCAGTAGTTACAGTTCAGAGCCTTCACTCACAACGTAAAGGCTGTTTGATTAATCCATTTTTCAGTCCATATCTATGTGTTCAAAAGCCATATCTTCATGATTTATGTTAACCACCATGGCTAGCACTCAGGTGTGAATTCTTACTCACATATTCTCCAAATATTTCTTTTCATAAACAGTGTGTAATTCCAGCTTAAAATTTGCTGCTTCAGCAAAATGCTTTTGCCAGCAAATTATCTGAGTGAAACTCACTGAAAGCATGCCTAAAAGGGGAATTCAACATTCATAGGCGTTTATTTTAAAATACAGGTGTACATTGGGTGTTAGGAGCATTTTTAGAAATATCTATTGCATTGTTGCTCAGGTCTTCAATCCTATGGAATTTTATGGCTGAGAGCCGACATCTGTGTAGACCAGACTGGTGATGATTTGTGGTAAGAACTGCACCATGTAATAGTAGGGTTAAGCCCTGAAAAATACCAGCAAATTACACAACTATCTCATCTTCTAAACCACAGAGCAGTTATATGGTAAATACTCAGGGATCTGATTGAGCATAATTATCAGGTGAGCTGTAAAGACGTGTAATTATTGTGAGGCCTACCTGTGATATTCACTGGTGGAGTTACCACTTAAGTCAAATATACTTCAGAGCTCTGTACTCACTCTGTCAGTGTAAAGTATTACCATTAGTTTTTATCGTGGTTTTTTTCCCCCAGGATTCCTTTATTTGTTGAGTTTTCAGCTCGTTTCCCATTGCACCCTTATTGCAGCTGCCCAGAGGAAGGGCTCAGCCCACTTCTCACATGGGACAGTCCTGAGGGAAGGGTCAGAAACCTTCCATGCCATCCATCATCCCTGTCCTCCACTTCCTTCAGCGTGCAGGTAGTTTTAATCATTTTGTTTTCTTGGGTATCGTATGCTCCTGGCCTGCAATCCTTGTGGACAGCAGCCAGCTGAGCCAGCAAACCTGACACCTTCAGTACTGCACTTCCAGCTTGTACAGGGCAGCTCGTGAAGAAAACCTACTTGTTCTAATAAAGTGCAGTGCTAAAAGCTGGAAAAAAAAAGTTCTACATGCCTCCAAAAAGAAAGGCAACAGCTTGAAGATACAAATGATACCTGTATTTCTTGGTACTTGCACAGACTGATGTGAACACCTAAAGGTGAAGCACAACCATGGCATAAATTGCCACCAGTGGTCCTGGTGGTAGGGAAAACTAAGAATAGTAGGATGAAAGTATTTAAAGTCTGCGAGGAAACGTTGGTAGATGTTCCAGATGTAGTTGTTGCACTTTTTGAATGAAATAGATATTAGCTTTTCTGCTGTATTTTGTAATTTGTATCTCTAGGTGCGAAATCTTTTGCTAAGGAGCTTTTTTTCTTCAGTGCTGTACACTGCACAGGACAAGAGCATCATAGTTTAACTGAAGTGAAGCAGAGTAGCCTGGATGCTGGACAGTTGTTTTGTTTGGTTTGGGTTGTTTTTTTTTTAAAAAAAAAAAACACAACTGTACTTCTTTGAAACCAATAATGTTTTCTTTGGTCGTCCTGTACTAGACTGTTGTCTTAGTCAGACACTTGAACACAGATCTACATGCACTTTTTACAATCTCTTAATCATAGGAATGTTCAGTCATATTTTCTCAAAATTATGTCCAAGTCTTTTTTGCCACTCTGCAGTATTAAAAGCATGTTGGATGACATGGACCTGTTGGAGCAGGTCCAGAGGGAGGCCACAAAAATGATCAGAGGTACAGAACACCTCTCCTGTGAAGACAGGGTGAGAGAGTTGGGGTTGTTCAACCTGGAGAAGGCTCTGGGGAGACTTTATTACAGTGTTTCAGTACTTTAAGGGGTGGTTGTAAGAAAGACAAAGTTTTTAGCAGAGCCTGTTGCAACAGGACAAGAGGTAATGGTTATGAACTAATAGATTCAGACTTGATATGAGGAAGATTTTTTGTGTGTGAGACATAAAACTGACATGATAGAAGACAGTTCTCCAAAACAGTGAACATATTCAATCATCTTTCAAAATACATTCATCTGACATCATGTTGGCAAAGTTAGAGTTCACCAAAAAACTCTCTTTAAAAGGCTGAGGGAATTGAAGCACTGGAACATTTTCTCTGCATTTAGTGTCACATGTCCAAGAGAGATTCTGACTTCTAGGGGAGTTTATTTGTCCCCCTTAACCATGCAAGGAGAAAAGAGAGACTGCATTTCTTCTATAGACAGAAACTATTTGAGAGGGGTTGTAAAAACACAGATTTCCCACTTTCACATCCCTTAGTTTCTTTGGAGTTACTACTGTAATCTAAGTAGTCTCAAATTTGAGTTTGTTCATGTAAAATGCAGTTGGTTTGGAGATTTCTGAGAAGCAATATTTTTGCTGTGAGAAGTAGCAATTAAAATCACTGACTTAACTGGCCTTACTATGAAAACAGTGCTGTTTAATTTTCATCAAACTTCTTTGTTATCCTTGGAATCAGTGAATGGCCACAGAATGGCTCAGGCTGGAGGGAACCACAGTGGTTCATAGGGTCCAAGCCTCACCTCATGAGCACAGAGCACAGGATTGTGTCCAGATGGTTCTGGAATATTCCCAGTGAGGAGACTCCACACCCTCTCTGGTCTCTGTTCAGGGCTCAGTCACTGCCCAGGGAAGAAGTTCAGCCTCAAGTCCAGGTGGAACTTCCTGGCCATCAGTTCCTGCCTGTTAAAAAACTTCTGAAGATATTGAAAACAGTCATAATTACAGAATCATTTAATTTGGAAAAGACCTCCACAACCATCAGGTCCAGCCTGTGGTTGATCTCCAACTTATCAACCAGCCCAGAGCGCTGAGTGTCACATCCAGTCGTTCCTTGGACACCTGCAGGGACAGGGATTCCCCCACCTCCCTGGCCAGCCCCTTCCAATGCCTGACAGCCCTTTCAGTGAAGAAATTCTTCCTGGTGTCCAACCTGAACCTGTCTTGACACAGCTTGGGCCCATTTCCTCTTGTCCTGTGCCACCTCCTGGACTGCAGGAGGTCTGTTCTGTAACACTCCCTGTAATACTGATTCCTTGTGTTACTGCATGACATAGGAATGCACATTAATTTATCCTTACTCCTAGAACATGAAGTTATCACTTGAGGCCTTTGACCTTGTCTGACCATATGAAAAATTACTCTACTTCTTCAGTTTTAAACTCTGAAAAGTTCTTACAGAGCCAAAGAAGTCAGTATTAAACAAAATAGAATACTTTCAGTTGGTAACAAATCTGTCCACTACTTGTTTGTCTTGAAAAGGTATCTATGCAGAAGTGCTCATTAAAAAGTGAGCTTTCACAATTTGTTCCTAATTAGCCATGTCAGGCTATCACAACCCATGTTGTATAATTTTCAGTGACAACAACAAGGATAATTTGTACACAGTGACAATAAATGAATCTATTGTACATTCACATTGAACCAATAGCTGCAGTAATCATTCAACAAGTGGCTTGCATCATCTTAGCAGGAGGAACCTGTGTAATTTTCTGTCCAAACAGCAGATTTCATTCACAGACTCTTTCATACCATGTCATCAGAGACTCCTTCTAGGTTAACTTGTCATCAAGGACCACAAAATAATTTTCCGGTTTTCTTTTTATTCTGACATTAGTGGCTTAGTTCAACCAAGTCAATCATAGTTTTCTGTTCAAATGGAGACCCCTTCCTAGCCAGTCCTTCATTAAGGAAATCAAGTGGTGATTCTGTGTGGAGTAAAAAGATTGCCAGTGATTATTGTGTTGTACTGTCCCTTTTGGGTCTGCAGACTCTTGCAACATCATAAATTCCATGCAAAGAGCAATGACTTCTAAATTATCAATCTAAGCTTGCTCAACATTTCATCAAAAACCCCTCTTTGGTAGGAATGTGTGTGCAAATGTCATCTTAGAAAAACACATTAGTGCAAAACCTCTTACAAAGTGCTACTTATTTATGAGATTATGTGGGTTTACCTAACACTGCTCTTAGATTCCTTATGATTTCCAAATTGCCATCAGTAGAACTTGCATGCAAGAGAGAAGACCTGGAAGACAAGAGTCAGGGTCAAAAGTAACAGCAACTCACTCAGGACTTAGGAAATCTGGCAATTGCCACAGTGGAGGGAGAAAGTAGAGTGGCTGCCAGTAGGGTTTCATGACAGAAGGAAAATCTCTGTCCCTTTACTCACGCCATGAGGTTGGAGATGGAAGTTCAGTGGCATCATTGTGGAGCAGCATGTTATAAATCATGTGAAATGGCTTCCTAGTGCTGGGAACTTCACTGGTTTAGATTGGGGTGGGACATAACCTCATTAGCAGATGTGCCAGACCTATAAACCTGCATGAGCAGCTTGTGAAGGTGAGGTCATAAAAGCAATTTCACAGAAGAACTGCAGTCAGAGGGGAAGAAGAAAAGTTTCCTGTAGCAGCTCTGAGAAGCTTAGGGGATACTGCCCCAGTTTTTGCTCTCTGACACCCACCACTTGGCCAGTCTTCTTCATCGCTTTTGGAAGAAAAGGTTCTACACGACAAGGGAGCACTTCCAATCTGGTAAACACACATCCTCAAGCAGCATTGTGTTCTCTTCCTTGGCTGGCCAAGTGATGTAGGTGAAGCTTGTTGTGCATATGTTGTGTTTGATTCAGATTGTGGTAGCTTGTAATTTTAGAGGGTGTGGATTACCATCAAACTGAATTTTTAAATTTGAAGTCAGGCCCAAGTGTGTGTGCTTTGCCTCTTTCATTGTTTCAACAAGTGTAAAAAAAAAAAGCCCATGAGTGATGCCCAAACCCAACAATACAGCATGTATTAAAATGGCATACAGCCCACACCCTGTGGGAGCTTTCCAAATCTACAAATAATTCCCAGTTATGGTAATAACACAGCCAGTTAGAAACATATTGTCAAACCCACTAAGAACTCTACTTCATAAGGACTCAAGAATGCTAAACTCATCCAGTATCTTACCTGGAGCCTGAAACTCCTGTGTCACAGGTTGCTTGCCCAGTACTTTGCTTCTAAATGTACAGAGTTTCCAGTGTTATGCTTTGCTGGATATAGATAATGATGGCCCTTATGCCAATGACAGAGAGGAATGCTTATGTTTCTTTGGTCTGATGTCACCCCACAAGCAGCCTGGGCACACAGAGCTGTGGTGAGAATGTAGCAGATGAAGTCAAGCCTTCCCACAACTCTGTATTAGAGGTCTTGGAGCACACACATATTGTTAAGGCACGAACTTTAGTGACATGTAAGCAATTGTCATGTCCTGTCGTTGAGGAATATGGGAAAATTCAGTGGCACACCTTTTCCTGGTGAGCCTGAAGGCTCTAGACAGTGACTGCTTCTGTCTGCTGGCCTTTCCACTTATTACTCCATTATCCTACTTTTTCAGTATTTTCTTCTGGGTTTTTTTCCTGTTTTTTTAGGTGCAAGGAATGTAGCTTACTAGTCTATTCAGCACACCGCCTTCCCTATTCCATATCCACTCTAGATCACTTCCACCACTTCATCAAAAACAGCTTTACTGTCCTTCCCTTGATGGACTTGCCTTTCCTTCCCCAACATGGGTCGTTACCCTGTCTGCTGACTGCTCATATGCTGAGTGCCAGCATTATTCCTCATGTCCCCTACAGCCTCTGACTCAGTGACAATGCCTGACTGTCCCTTCATGCCTGTGCAGCCTCCCTCAGCTCCTTATTTTGCCTCTAGGACCCAGCTCTCATTTGCTTTCTCCATCTGAGCAATGCCCACACACTTACAGCTTTCATTTTTCTCTCAGCCAAGGATCTAGCAAGTTTCTTAGCAGAGATGTGTCACAAAAAGTCTACTCTGTTACCTCCATGGTGATGAAAGAGCAGCTGGAAGACAAATTTGCTAGCTTTCGTTTTGCAGGTTGTGGCCAAAAAATGTGTCATTAAATCTTTTCAGTGCCATCTTTGAGACCATTTTAAAAATAATTTTGTGACCTAAGTGTAGGGCAAATACACCAATTCAAGTGGAAATTTTGGTCATGTAGAGGCAAATGAATCCTTGCAGAGACCATTAAAAACTGAAGTTTTTATCAGGTTATATAATATGATATAGTTTGCTTTATTTTTGTGATAGTCCAGCCACTGGCCACTATGGACGTTAGGGTTCGTCTTCAGGTTTCTTTTCTGCAAGTATCCTAAGATGGAAAGATCTTTCTCTTTTGAGAAGCACCATTAGTAATCAGAATATGTTAGCATATTGAAGTTTGATTTTTTTAAATCATTCCTTCTGCTTCTGCCTTAAAAATGATACAATTGTACAGGATCAAATGGAAGAAATTCCATCTGAGGATTCAGGGGACAGACAGAAAAAAAGAATGACTTAGGTAATGCCTGATTATTGTGAAGAATTTTTTTTTCTCTTTTTTAATTACTGATGAAGGAGAATAATGTTGGAAGTACTGGCATAACTTTTAAAATATCATAGTGGCTTTCTTCTCTCTTCAGAATAAAAATTACAGAAGATTTTCTCAAAAATCTGTGTAAGAACAGTATCACACTGAAGTGACCCTATTGTATTGCATGCATTCTGAGGTAACCTACAAGCAATTAATACTAAGTGTCCTTTCAGTCACAGAGTTCAGCAGAGTTAGGAAACTGTTGCTTAATAAGACACATGTACACTTTTAATATTTACTTCATAAATTAGGCATATAAACTTCCAGTGGCCTTGAAATGATCTCAGAGGAGTTCAAGAGACTTTTACCAATTCATCAAAACAATTGATTTGTTTTGTTGACAGCCGTGCAGGAGTGCTGATCTGAGGGACTGGTAAACTGGGAATTACCGTTCAGCTTTCAGCCTATTGAGGCCCACTAGGAAATTACAAAAGTAGACATTTTCTTTCCAAGTCTCAGGCAGGTCAGAAGGGAAGGGAATCGTAACATTTCCTTCCAGGAATTTGTCTTTTATTCCTTCGGCTTAAGAGATAAAGAGTAATGTTTGGATACTGAGAAACAGATTTCACTGATTGTTGTTTTCTGGGGAATTTGGTGAATAGCCCCTCAGATGGGCTGGATTAGGCCATCAACTGCCATATTAAAGCCTTTCCACGGGGTTTTCTAAACAATTCCTAAATGTGTTGAAATCTAGAAAGAATGTGGAAGCTCTTTTTCCGTTAAAGAGACCCCAGTCAGTGTTAGCATTTAAACTGAAGTGAATAACAGAACACTTTAAAACATTGCAGAAGCTCTAAACAGAAAGGAAAAAAATTGGTTCCTACCATCTCCATGTGTTGTTCCTCTTTACTGGGTCACAATTCCTATAGAATTTCCACAGTGACCAGTGGAAAGCTGAAGCTCCAAAATGAGCAGGCATTATCTCTCTTTAGAGGTAGAGGGAGGAACACTGAGAAATCAAAGGACAGTGTAAGACCAGGTGCTCAGGAAAAGATTCAAATATCCTGAATTCCCTTTCCTAACTAGCACAAACTTTCCATTGTAAATTTACACATGGTTAACTTCTTCTCTTTTACTTGTAGACCAATCAGAAGCACCTCAAGAGCTTGGAATTGCATCATCTTAGTAAATTCATGTTGCTGCTTTTAATCTGATCGGTTTTCTGCTATGTATCTTTGTTGTCATTAACCCTACAATCCCTTTGGGCTGACTCTGTGGGACATGCACGTTCCTCATCTCCAACTCACATCGCTCCTTTCTTCCATTCCTCCACACTTTTCTCTTACACGTGTTCCTTTTACTACCTAAGGGCAAGAAGAAGGAAGCAGGGGGTTTTCCATCCCCACCTTCAGCCTCTGACCCTGGTATAGGTATATAAAGAGAGGTGCAAAAGATGAAAACAAGCCATTGGGCAGTACATTGACCTTTATGTGGAAAGCACCAAGCAGCACATTCGGGGTTCCCATTTGGACACTGCCATCAGGGTCATGACAAAAGTGTAATGTTTCAGAAGGACTTCCTGATTATTTGCTGTATGCCTCTCAAAAGTCCCCGCAGTCAAATCTTGCTTTGGTAAAGGTTCCATTATTTATGACCTGACTTTGTGTAGGAAGTGTATCTACCATTTTGCTTTGGCCAATGAGGTTTTAAACTGAACGGTGTTTTCCAACTGTTTGGTAACACATCTAGTGTTGAAATCCTGTTTCCCCCATTTGTACAGAATCAGAATAGCTTCCTGTTATTATGTGATTTAAAAACCCAAGTTTCCCACTGTAGACAACTTTAACCTGCTGGCTTGAAATTTATATTGATTCTGTCACTAGTCTAGTTGCTTTTGTTATGAGTCTTTAAGGTGAACGAGCAGGGTTCTGTAAATTTAATTGCAGCAGATGTTTCTCTGGGTTTTCTCTCTCTCATTTCACTCTGGATTTTAGTTGTTTTTCCTTGGAAAGGTACATGAAAGGGAAATCCTTGTATAGTCAAATGTTTGTTTTACCATCTAAAGCTTGCAAAGGGTCCTTAGCCTGGGCTGATTTCTTCTTGAAGAGCTGTAATTATTCATGGAAAGGGGGAAAAAAAGCCTTTGTCACTAATAGGCTTCTTGGTGCTTCTTGTAACAGTCTTTATTATTCCTTTCTACATAATTTTCTATTGATGAGGTGAATAAAGGCTTCCTCTGCTGTTGAGAAAGAAAAGGTAATTGTTCTTTTTTCACATTTACCAATGCTTGTTGCGTTCCTTATGTGTTTAAAGGACAAGGATGCAGAAAATGATGTTATTGATGGCATCACCATGGCAACAGTTCTTTGGAATAACACATTCTGGCATTGTTATTCTGCACACACAAAAAAAGGGGGACTTTCTTTTAAGCACAAACAGATTGTGCCCCTTTTAAATGCACCCATGAACTTTGCTTTTCTGAAGATTTACAGACTGGTTTGGGGCAGAAAGGATTCTGACATCATTTACCTCTCTGTGTACATCACATTATGGTGTTAAAAAAAAAAACCAAAACCCCAAAAAAACCCCAACTTTGAAAAAGCCAGTGGTTTAAAGAGACACAGTATGGGAAGGATGCATAAACATTTCTTTGATCAGAAACACAAAATAAACTTAGAAGAATATTGAAATTTATGAGCTCTAGGAGCAGACTCACTAAATAATCAATGAAGAGATGGAGGAGAGTTGAGGAGCCAAACACCCTGAGCTTATTAAAGTAGTTACTTAGTTGTAACAGTACTCCAGATAGCATTGTTTTTACCCCAGACACTACACACATCATAACACATTTTGGTAGGAAATGGAATTGCTTTCTCACAAGGCAGTTTGCAAACATATATCTTGGCTTTCATATTCAGTCTTCCATTGTCCTTGGGTGTGTAAAATCCTGCTATATTCACGTTTAGAAGCAGTAGCATTTTCTAAGGCACAGTATAATTTTATTCTTTTTGACTCCACTGCAGTTCTAAAATGGATTACTTTATTTCTCAGAGACTCATCAGTGAAATATATCTGTGTTTTTGTAAGAAAAAAAAAAAGAGAAGGGAATGTATCAAACTTGGGAATGTTTGAAATCGATTCTGCCCTCTGTGGTGCTTTTTCTGGCACCCAAGGGCACACCTTCCTCTTTGACTTCCCCAAGGAACAAACTATCTCCTGCAAGCCAGTGGTGCATGGAAGGGGCTGTACAAACCCTGGGATTTGAGCACTTTGCACCTAAAGTGAACTTGTGTTGTGTGTAACTGTGGCACTTCAATACANGAGCACTTTGCACCTAAAGTGAACCTGTGGCGCTTCAATATGCCCACGGTCTTATTTTTGAGAGAAACTGTAGTTGACTCTCTGGCTCCAAATGCACCGTGAAAATTTTGGTTCTAAGTTGCATGTGACTTGTCTGGAAGTCACCACAGCTGGCAGAAATCAGCTGTTTGGTTGTTGTGCAGTAACTTTGACCGCTGGTTTTCTGTGCTCTCAAAATCTTGATGGAAATGTGAAACTCTGGGGACTATAGCACAGCTGCATATGGATGCTGCTTCTCATTCAGCTTTCCAGAGCTGAAGTGATTCCCAAAAACCTGAAACTCTATTGCTTTGTCTCTGACAGATGTAACCACCTCAGTGCTACATGGTCCTTTCTGCACAGGGGCAAGTTGAGGATTTCCTAAACATTCTAGTCAGTGTGGTTTTTATTTTGTAAGGAACAAAGTGACAGAATGAGCTTTAGATCTTGATCATGTTCAGCCCTACTACAAAAATGATAATCTTGATGTAAGAATATTATTTTATCTGTGCTCTGTGTTGATCTGGAGAAGAGTGAGCAGCCTTCATTCCTTGCACAACGTACTTTTGAGTTTTAATAGGTTATATATGCATTAGTACATATAGAATGACATAAAATTATGAACATTCATTATATATAGATGTTGCTACATATATATAATGATATATACATCTATTACAGTACATAATATATATAGATCCATATACTATAATGTCATGTATCATTTTTTTAATTACATGATTTTGCAAGAAGCTGTGAAATTGTCCTGGGAAGTGTTTGGGATGTGAAGGAGTTCCTGCAAAGGAAAGTGTTATTGAAATATTTACTGTTATTCCATCTATCTGAATATACTCTATGTGTTTGAAAAAGTGCCGTAGAAATATTTATATTGAAGATATTTCATTAGAAATATTTCTAGCAACCAAGTCTGTCTCATGTCAGTTGTGCAGATTGCAGAAGGAAAAAATTGCAGGATTTTAGTTGGATTTTTTTAGGCCTATCCTCCCATCGCTTGCCTTATCTTTACACAAGTGATACTGTAGTGATTTAATTTTTGCTCAAAAAATTCAAAAAACTTGTTCAAAACCTTCCCATGAAACAGTAATAAAAAGCCATTCTTTCAGTTGATTTTTTAATTTATGTTTGTGAAAAGTGTCTGCTATCTGAGATTCTTTTAAATCTTTTTATTGGAGACCTAAAAACTTTGTTACGTCTTTGTGAGAAGTTTCACTTGGTAGAGGTGGTGAATGTTTGATTAAATAATGAATTTTCCTGTGACCAGGAAGGGAAAAAATATTTTCTTACCATTGTCTGATCTTCTGCTTTACCATTTTCCCATGTCATAAACAAGTACTGAGAGAGACACCCTAGGAAAGAGTGAGACAAGTTTTCCTAGCTCTAGTATGTTAAGAGGCCCAAAGACCTCATATGAATATTTTAAAATATTCATAGAAGTAATGCAAGTTTCCTATTCTTGTGCCAACCCTGAATTTCTTTGTGTTTCCTCAATCCTGCTGTTGAGAGTGAGCATTTGAGATTCCAGAGAGGGCTGAGGTGTTTGAGCTTGTGGTGATGTTGTCCTTGACTGGCTCTGCTGTGCCACCACAGCTCTGGTGCACAGGATAGCCAAAATACTCAAGGTTTATTTGCTCCCACCCAGGCACCAAGAAATAGGAGAGCAGTGGTAAAGACTCAGATGCAGAAAGTGCATTTCTCTCCTCTGCCTCTTGCATGGCCTTGTCTCCCCTCAGGGTCACTTCCCTCGGCCAAGGGACATCATGTGGCAGCAACTCCCTGGAAACCTCCCTTTTCTTTTGCTTTGCTTTACTCTTTAATGAACTGCTGTTTAAAGATGAAGCAAAGTTAAAAGCAGGTTGTAATGCTGACTGTGATTCATTTCTCTTTCCTTTCTTGTCCTTACCTTTTTTCCTCCCTTGACATTTATTCCCTTGTAATATCAGATGCCAAGTCTATACTGGCAGAGACTCACAGTTGATTCTACCAGAGCAACAGTGCTACACAGGTTCTGGGCTATCTTGCAGAATGGTTTGTTTGTTGTTTTTTTTTTTGATAATTCATATCTATGTGTGAGAAGGTAACAGAGACTATTGAAAGGAGTTTCAGCGAGCCTCAGCTTCTCTTGGTAGCTCTGCAATGTGGAAAGCAGATTGAGATTGCCAACCTTCTTTCATGTGTTCACCAAAAAGTCATCATACAGTCACAAGTTGGTCACAACCAGCATGGGATGGATTTCAGCCAGTCTCCTTTATTTTCTTCTGGTCCTATGGGAATTGATGGCATTTTCTGGCAATTTTGGAATCCCTTTCCTTTCCCTGTTTCCATGGTTTCTCTCTTAAACTTGGTCCATTCATTCTCGTCATTCTCCTGAAACCACAGCACCTTTGCAGAACTGCAAATCCGTGCTCTTACTGCTGAAAGAATGGACTTATATTTGTGATACATGCCTATTTCTAAATCTCAAGACAAAAAACCTCTCCATGTGGTTTCCTGGCTGCCACTCAGAGCAGGAACATCTTGTCAGAGATCAGACTGCAAGTCTGCCTTCTGAAGATGCTGGCCCTAAGCACATTTCAGATCCAAACTGAAAAGACATGTAATTGCTAAACAAACTTGAATTTGTTTATTTTATAATATACCAGCAGCTGTTTTGTTGTACTATGTCCAAGATTTCTCCAGACAACCTACTTAATAGTGTAGAATTCTGTTTCCTTGGGTCAATTTGCCTGCTTTATTTGTTTTCTTTCCAACCTCTGTTGGGGTGAGTTGTAGTCATTGAAACAACTATTTTTTTTCCTAAAACTTTAGGCAGAACCAAGCAACTTATTTCAGGAATGAGATTGGGAAGAAAATGTTGCGTTCATTCAGTTAACAGCATGAAAAAATTAGTTGGTTGTATAGATTATTGCATTTCCAGCACACCCAGTGTGGGGTTTCTCACTTAGCTACAAAGGGCATCTGCCTCAGTCAATTAGTTTCACCCTCCATTTTCTTGCCAAAGAGAGCAAATCTTGGTGTGGGTTTTGATCCTCAAGAAAGGACATTCTGCTTGAGATGAAAACATTCTCTCACTGGGGAGCAGAGCTCACCCAGACATTCCTCACATCCCAGAATCATGTTCTTATTAGGGAGCCAGAGGTGTCCAGACGATCTGATGCAACTTTGCAGCATAAAGGTCAGATCCAGTCTGTTGGAAAACAGTCCTTGACTTTACTGGCCCTAAGATCTGGGCATATGTATTTGTTGATTCTAATTGGGTTGTTTAGCCAAATGCTGATTTTCATCACCCTTGAGAGGCATCCTGGAGTTAGAAGGCAAAGGCAGGGACACTCTCAGGTGTAGATGGGGAGCTGCTTTCCACAAGCCAGACAAAAAGTTAACAGTCTGTTTCTATATGACAAAAACTTCCATGCATAATGTACCATTTGGCTTAGAACAGCCATCTCACATTTTCACTAACATCATGTTCCTGTCTCCATCAGAAATTTGGTGTCTTTTTGCTGGCTTCCATTCCTCACAGAGTAAGAACTCTGTGAGAGGAGTTGTCTCTGACAATTTTCTAAACTGCCTGGTCATTGACCAGAGTGTTTTGTTGTAGCACTGTAGTTTCTTACACAATTTTTAAAAAGAGGACAAAAAAGAAATTCCTGCATTGTTAATAGTTTACAAAACAAGTAAAATGAGAATGCTTGTTTCCTCTTTCCTCTCTCTGCTGCTGAAGATACATCTTCTATGTTATATATGGTGCAACTTGATAAGAGATCTCACTCTGTACCTTGTGTTAAAATTAACTTATCAGCAAAAAAGGATAATGTGATTATGTAGTCTTCAAGATTGAGTGTCAATGATGCAGATGCTACTGGGCATGTCACTGTGTATGTATGGGTTAAGTTCAAGATTTCCTGTATCTTCTTAGCACATTCAAGCACATATAGTCTGACAATATTTTGAAAGTTACTGATGCAATTTAAAGTAGTGTTTTCAGACCGTGTTTGGACTCATCATGTTTATTTGAAGGTAATAAAAACAGCAGCAATAGAAATACAGAGTAAGTGAAATCATGGCAACATAGAGCTAATAGAAGCATGTATGATGAGCCACAGGGTAAAATAATTGCTAAAAGTCTTAATTAAGATGAGAACAGACAGGGTTAATGAGAAAGAAAGGCTGATCCATGCTTTAGTTGTCACAGTCAGCCTGATTTAAGCACTTTCAGGGCCATTGAGCTGAAAACATTTTTAGAGCATAATACAATGGAGAGGCCATTATATCAGACTGAACATTTTGCAGAACAGCACTATTAAGAGATTTGTGATAACTAGATGGCAGACTGGATTAATGTCGTAGAATCACATCCAAATCTCTCCTAGGCCAGGAACAAAAATGAGTGTGGATTGTGGGTATACATAACAGTGGCTGTCACTCTCCCATGAACAACCTTTTGTAACTTGGAGTCAGAAAAAAATCCAGGAAGGCAATAGAAGAGAGTTTCTCAAGTCATATCTGAAATGCTGAGAGAGGATTTCGTTTAATTAGATCAGTGTTTTCCTTTCTTAAGTGACATTTCCCTTCCTGTTTATATTTTCCATTGGATTTTGTTTTGCTGTCTATAAGGTGAATTTGCTGAGTGTGTGTCTGTGTTTCAGGAGTTTATTTGACTGTCTGTCAGCACTGCTGAAGAGCCATGCACCCATTCTTGTGCTGGCTTTAGAGATTACCTTGAGTAGCAGCATTTAGGATTAAGACACTGCTTTTATTAACAGTTATTATGTAAAACCTGGAACATTTCAGCACTGGACAATTTTCGTGTCATGCTGATAAAGTAAGGATTTTTGTGTGTGTGTGTGTGTACAGACTTCTATCTTACCAACACACAGTTTTCCCTTCATTTGAGAACCATGGTTTGTCACTTCACCCGTAGTCCCATCAGTTCTAGAAGCTGGGACACACCGAGCACTGCAAAAATCAAGACAAGCTGGGAACAGCCCCTTGTGTTCCAAACCAGAGTGAGACAGATGTGCACACAATGGGAGAGAGAGGGGGGGACACAAGTTCTGTAAATAGTTCTGTAAATACCTTCTGGTTAGGGCTTGGATGGAAGATCCATTGTCTGATACTTTGCCCAGGCTGTGCAACAAACTGAGGTAAAACTGCTGTGGTCATAATTCTGCACTGACTTAGGAGAGGCCTTGAATAGTTCTGTGGGTGTTTTCCCTCTCTGTCCTATTTCTGCACTGCATTAGTCAGCTCAGGGAAGGGGCACCATGAGAAGCACAAGGCACCTCTTGGTGCCAGGACCCATCTGCTGAGTTGGGGCTGGTGGTGATAAAAACTTTAAAAACTTCACATAAATGGGCAGCAGAATCCCACGCAATTTTTCCATGATCATGTCGTTGGAGTTTTTTGGGGTTTTTTGAATGAGTAGTTTTCCACTCTTTTCTGCAAATAGAGAAAGTTTGGCCTTGATTGTGGCAGTGGGGCTGGAGCACAGTGCCCACCTCCCCCTTGGGTCACCTGTTGTCCTGGGCTGAGCAGCAAGGCAGGCACTGAGAGAATTAAATTCCGTATTAACTCTGGGCAAAGTTTTCCCCTGCTGTCATTTGCACTCTGAGTCCCTTATGGGAAAATGCATGTGCCCATTAGATAACTGCTGAACGAAATATTAACAAAATATTAACAAAAATATTGTAAAGCTTTCTTTCTCATGGGGGCATGAGTGAGGAGAAATGATAACTCAAACATCTCACTGCTCCTGTGGCAGCTGTGTGAACTCATCAGAGCAGTTCTTTACTACCAGAAGTGCACCTTCGTCCAGTATAGGAAAATACTGGAGGGAGTCTATGTATTTCTAGTTGATTTTAAAGTTTGGACTACATCCTGCTCAAGAAAATACTGAACAAAAGTCATTTTAGGAGTATTTTTCCCTCCTATTTATATACATTTGTATAGAAACTAAGATTAGTACTAGAAAGATACTTGGCATATTTTTGTATTTTTAGTGTTACTTATGTGCCATATCATTAAAGATCCAGTAGTGCCTGAAGAATCAACTTGCAAAAAAGTAAACTTTATCAACAGTGATTCATAAATTATTTGTGTATATAGGCTGATACAGAAGACATTTGGACAAACACTGTATTTGCTGAAAAATTAGAATTTTGAATAATTAAAATAATTTGCAAATTAATGCAAAAAAAAATTAATTGGGTTAGATTGCATTTTGGGTTAGATTGCATTTTTAGCAAGGTAAAATATTAATTTGTTGCATTCTTATTTCACTAATTTTTTCAGGCTAAAAAGATTTTGTTTAGGATTTTTTTTTTTTGTAATTTAATTTTTAGGGATTTTGAAAATACTGAAATAAAAGTGAGGATTTTTGTTGTGCATGAGTTCCTGCTCTTGACTGAAAAATAATGGTCTTTCATTTCACCAGAAAAAACCCTATATTTCCTAAAACAATGATTTTCACTCTCAGGAGATTTCTGTGGTCTTCTCCAGCAAACATGGAACTGAAATAGTTTTTAGACAACTCTGATTAATACAATAGCTGGTATAAATAATTAATACAGTAACTAAAATATTGTGGTCTTACACACAAATATCAGGATCCCTTTTGTTCCTAAATGGAATTATTTCGATCTTCCATTTCTCCCAATATTTTCAGCAGTGCACAGTTTCTCTCTTCCCATAAAGGCAGATATTCAGTATCTGCAAGTAAACACCGAAAAAAATCACTTGCTTGATTATTCCTGTGGGCCATTAAATATCTGCTTTCATCTCTATAATTCCTCTCTTCTGAGAGCCTGGGCAGTGGGACTCAATCAGCCATGTGTTATCTTTCCCAGATCCCTTTCGGAGCATAGCGCAGTGCACAGGAATGCAGTTTGTCAAACACATTGTGTCTGAAATCCTTTGTTGGGAGAAGTGGAGAGAAAGAGATTATAAAATGGCTCAAACCCTTCAATAAGGCCATTCCCAGGTTTCTTGTGTCTGTCCAGCCCAACAAAGCGTTCATACCTCTCTTTGATGTGGAGGATGGTGTATTATAGCATATAGTGTGTATTGTATCTCAGAGCAGCATCTGTGGTCCAGGCTGCAGTTTACAAGGAATAACTTACTTGGTTATAGTAACTTATTATGTTTTGGCAAGTTTTTGGGATCAAGGACAACACAGAGGGGAATTTAGAAGAAATAAATACATCTGTTGCCTATAACACTGGTTTTCATAGGTGGTGAGATTTAAGACGCTGGTGTGTTTTGTAGGAGAGGCGAACAAAAATACCCAATCAGACTGGTGATGTGTGTTTTTCATTACTGTGCTAATACAAACCTCTCAGAGGTAAAGCTGAGCAGTGTGAATAACTTCTTGAAGCTATTACCTTCTGTCACCCTGAGGCAACCTCCGACTGACTTTCTCTGTAGCATTTCCTCCTCAGAATTCTGGACACAAAAAACATTTACTTGCAATACACTGGCACTGTAGGTTTAAATTGAACATTTTGCACTGGAGTAGTTTTGAGAAGTAAGCCTAGAATAGGTAGGAGCAGACACATTGCAAAGTGCCAAACGAGTTGCAGAGTCCACCCTGATGTTGCTTACACCAGTGTTTTGGGCAACACAGGCAGTTTTCAGCGTAGCAAGCTGAGTTACAATGTGAATTCTCTGCCAGTGTATTCTGAGAGAATTTGTCTCTCCTTTACAGGTCAGATATCCACGGGGAAGTCTAGGAAGGCTTTGTAATGCAAATCTAGCTAGCCTCCGTTCACACAAGGAATGTTAGATGCTGACCCATAAGAACTGAGTTCAGGATTTCTGTGAAAATGTGGGATTTGAATTAACAGGGTAATGAAAGGCTCTAAGAGTATAAGGTGCATTCAGTATCTAAATCACTGACATGGTTTAGAAAGCTAAATTTGTCTCTGTGATGATTAAAAGAAAGCTGGTTGATACAATTCCTTGGCATAAACATTAGCAGGAATCCACCCATGGCACTTGGATGTTTGTTGAACAGCTGGTGTGTTTTGTTTAATAGAGTCAAAGAGAAAAGTGGTAGTAGGTTTGTTGGAGATGGGCTGTGTTTATGGTGGATGACAGAGAATTGAGATGTAAAACAAATAGCAAAGAAATGGATCCAAGAAAAAATATTTGCCAGATTTTCTGTGTTAGAAAATATAAAGCATATTAACAGGCATATGAAAATGCACCAGACAATAACAGCCATTGAATTTATACAAGAAAAAAAACAGTGAGATCATTTATTCAGCTCTGTGGGACAGACAACTTTCTGGACTATCCTTTAAATCCCTGATATTTTCATGAAAGATTAGAATATAGATACAGAATATAGAAATCCCAAGTTTCTACATGAAACAGAGACACACAGTAGTGCTCATATTTGCCCCAGAGCATGTTTGTCTCTTATTACACTGTTTTGTTGACTATGTATCTCTTTTCAGCTCTGTTCTTTTGTCTTGTGGAACACGGTTCAGATGAAAAAATAAAAGTTACAGATAAAATTATTGGAGGACTGCATATGCATAATTATTTTGTAATTTTATTTTAATATTTTCTATTTTTCTTTCCTTTTCCACAGAGGGCATGAACTGTATGAACAAAGATCATGGGTGTGCACACATCTGCCGAGAGACACCCAAAGGTGGGGTTGCCTGTGAATGTAGACCTGGCTTTGAACTTGCCAAAAACCAGAAGGACTGCAAATGTAGGTAGATGAAGATTAAATTTCAAATGCCCCAAAATGTCTTGTTTCCTTCATTGTTGTTATGCTTCAGAAGAAGTTAACTTTGTTTTGGCCAAAGGTGATTTGCAATTTTAGTAATGAGGGGGTTTTTTTTTCTGTAGAAGATGCATTTGGGGATGGATAAGAGGGATTGAACAATAGAATGTTGGCAGTGCCTCAGTTATCAAAACCATTGCATTTCTACTTTCCTATGAATGCAGAAAAGTGAAGGATCAGTTTAATCCAGACTTTCCTTGTAAAGCAATAGAAATGAAGCATAGTGGATTCTGGCTTGCAGTATTTTGAAGGTCCACAAAGGTGGATGCATCAATGAATTTAATGATAAACCCACTAGAGCTATAAAATTCAGGGTGTCAGTTCCAATTTTTTTTTAAAAGACAGAAATGATTGCTCTAGTCTTGATTCCGCTGCTCGCTATCTAGAATTATTACTTGGAAAACATGCAGCTGCATCATAAATACTGTTCTTCAGAGAAAAGCCCAGAGTAGTGTATTCTTGAAGCTGGGATGCTAAAGATGCAGGTACTCATTAGCCCACAAAATCAGAGACTGTTATGTGCGGGTTCAAATAATTGACCTCAGCATCATCACCTGAAAACTTCAGAACTGAGCCACATGTGATGGCTTCAGTGAGTCTTAGATCTGAGTCCAGTAGCTTGCATTCCTACTTGGTAGCTTTGAGAGACAAAAGAAGTGCAGTAAAACAACATAAAATGTTTGCCACTGAGCACAGGGACAGTGCTTTTTGAGACAGACTTTATACACTTCAGGGTTTTTTCCTTCCTGAGATCTCCACTGTGTAAACACACGTAGATGATATTAGTTCCCAAGTACAAAGTCAAAAGAATCACTTTTGAATGTCATAAAGAAATGCCACAGAGTATTGTACAGCCTGATTTCTGCTCAATATTAAGAGGCCACACAGGACCAAAGGCAAAAGCACAGAGAGAAATGCCTTTATGGTAATTTTCATTCTCAGTGTTTATTAGAAGTGAATATTGCGTGCTGTTAATTGGAGTGCAACATCGGCTACATTGGTGAAGTGTGGGAGGATGTTTACTTATGTTTTTATTATTTGTTTCCTCAAATTCTTGTATTCTTTGGGAGTTCCAGTAATGCATGGTGGCAGGAAGATTAGAGCCTTTTCTGGAACATTATTTCTAAATGTCTCAGGGTTTAATAGAGTAAAAACTTCAATTTGGATTTGTCAGAGCTTGCTGCTCTGGTATTTTTTATGTGAACAAGTGACAGAGTATGTAGTACCTCTTATTACACTTACTACCTCTCTGAGTGAACTTTTATCAGCCAGTTTGCAATTCAGTCGGACCACTGGGAGAGGTTTTGAAATTTTTTGGCCCAAGGCCTTTAGTAATGATTCAAGTCTTCCTCAAAGGAAGGTGTTTAAATAAGTTAGAAAGCAGAAACACTTGGAGGAAGGCTCCATGCTTTTTATGCATGCATCACAGGATTGTCATTACATGCTAGTTGCATAATCACATCCCATCTTACCATTTACCTTCACATGCTGATAAGGCAGTCACTCTTGCTTCATTCAGTGTCCATGATGGTCAGTGCTCATTAAACAGGCTTGTGTTCAGGAGCTTCCTCTCCATAATTTAGTGTCATGCCTTTCCTGCTGCACAGTATTTAAACCCTGTTGTGAATATAAAATTTTTCATTCCCTCGTGGATTTCCCCATGATACTCGTAACTGTAATGTCAACATGCTTTGTAGACATTTCTGATGTATTTTCAAAATACTCTTCTCAACTTAAAAAGTACTGCTTTGCCCATCTTACAAAAGAGAAATGAATATAAAGATATTAATGTCAAAGTCATTTAGTAGTGATAGGTGATTAACAAGAGCCACACAGAACCCAGCAAAGCATTTACAGCATGTTAATATGATCCAAGCCAAACTCCTGATGGCTCCAGCTGTATTTGCAAATGCCATAGAGAAAGGACTGTAATATCAATAACCTGTAATAGAAGAAATTCAAGTGACTTGCCAAGCTCTAAGTAGGAATTCCACAGTAAAGGCAGAAATAGGTTTGAGTTTTTAGGACTCTTTTCATTGTCTGAACAAGACTGTTCTTTCTTGACAGTCCATTTCTGGTTTGCTGCTCACTCTGCAGTAGATGAGAAAAGATTCCCATCTGTTTCCAGAGCTCTGACCTTCCCCAGCTTCACTAGGCACTAAATGAGACAGGAGTGTTTTCTGCATTTGTCATTAAGGAGAGTTATCATGACACAGTAGGTCTATGTGTAAGTCTGGTATTTTGTAGCTTTTCAGTGCTTAAGATTGCAGCCTTAATGGTTTCTTAGTGTAAATTTTAAGTATGCAATTTCTAGTTGCCCAGAATGTTAAGAAAACACTGAAGTGTTGAGGCTGAAAGGGACCTCGAGAGGCCATCCAGAAATACACCAAACAGAATCACACAGACCCAGATGTGATCCCTCAGATGAGCTGCATCTTTTAGATCCAAAGCATCAGTAAACTTCAGCTTCTGGGAGTTTACTGCTACTCCTGTAAATGACTTTAATGACCTCAGGTGTACACAAGCCCAGGAGGAGATTATTCTTTGTCAGTAATTTTCATAGATACTTGCTGGCAGCAAAAAGAAAATACTTCAGAGCAGTCAATTTGGCTTCAGATAATGTTGAAAAAAACATGGGTTTTTTCCTCTTCTTTTTACATCTGTATCCATGATAGATACTAAAATCCTGCTCCTGAGCACAATTGCATTAGAAGTTTTTGATAAACTGAAGATTTTGTCCCCAAATATGAACAAACCAAGACATTTTATGTTCCTCTCTTTCTTGGCTGAAAGCTTAAAAATAAGAGGAAATCTAAAGCAGATTCACCTACCTGCTAGTTGCAGCCTGAAAGAGTTATAAACAAGTAAAAACTGGATCTTTTAATGAAAAATGCTGGGTAACCCTACCTACAACTGTTTCTCTCTGCCTCCTTGAATAATAATGAATTAAGTGAGCAGAAAAGCTAGAGCAAAGTAATTCCAAAAATCCTGTCTGGTACTTTTACAATAAAATGCCAACCTCCCTATGCCAAGTGACAGCTTTTCAGCTCCTGCTGCCAGTGTCCTCATGCAACTGTTTGCTATCAGTACGAAGATCCCCAGAATGTTAAAGATGTAAAGCCATACTAGAATAAATCATGTAAGCAATGTTGCATGCACAGCTTTATCACATAGAGGTGCCCATATATTTATGCAAATTATGTATTTAATGGCCAACTTGGTTAAGGAACAGTGCAGTTTTCAAGTTACCTGGAATGACAATATGTTCATTTGAGAAGCCCGTTCTACAAAAATGAAATCTGTCTTGTGGCAAAGTCTGTGGCATCTGAGAGAAAGTGTATATTTCAGCCCACGTATGGACAGGATCAGGACACTGTTGTCTTGGGCAATATTTTAGGTTACTGAGTAATAAATGCTATATTAAATAATTGGCCATGTGTTTTCAAGTACTTCTTTTCATGGCCATGTTAGATGGACCAGAAAGAGGGTTCTGTGAAACTTCCCAGAAGCACTGAAAAAAGGATTTAGGCTGTAGAGTGAGGCTGAATTCTGGTGTTTTCTGTCTTCTGGGGAGTTTAGCATGGAATATCAATATCAATACTTAGTGGAATGTGTACGTTAAAATGCTTCTTGTTCTTTAAGGTGTCATTTCTCTTTCAGATAGTTGTTTCTCGTTTTTCATGGTCAAAATGTCATTTTTAGACTAGTCCATATATTTCTCTGGGTGTAAGCACTGGCCCATGTGCCAAGCTGTGTCTCAGGACTCTTTGGCTCAGCCCAGTCAAACTGAATAGATGCTGCTGGTTCCAGTGTGGGCAGGTGGACAGCTAGGGCCATTGTGCTACCTGCCAGGACCTGAAAGGTGTCTGGCCAGCCCAGGACCCTGAGCATTGTAGTCAGTGAAAAGAATTAATCTGGTTTGAAGGCACTATGAAGCCCCAGTGTCAGAGCCCTAAAGCTCTTTATCCACGTGGAAGAATGTTGGGAGAACAGGCTGGTGATTTGGCTGCCTGCACTGGACGTGTCCCACAGAGGTGTGTCATTTTGGGGCTTCTCTGCTGCTGTACAGGGCATTTCTCCCACTGTGGGAAAGAGCCTGGCATTTTTTGACTGCACTTAAGACATATGCAAATGCTAAAGCACTGTCAAAAGATGGTACTCTGGTTTTAAATCTACCATGTGGGGATAAGCGTGTCTGAGTTCTAATAGAGAGGTGAATATTCTCCTTTGGTTAAAAAAAAAAAAAATCCTTATTTTCCATCCCTTCCATTTTGACATGATTTATGATATTTTAAGGTGATCTGTGTCTTGGAATTTACCATTCTGCCTCTGTTTGCCTCTTTAATGTCAGACTCTGAAGGAGCACACAGTTGTTGCCATAGTTGCAGACTCCAAATTTATCAGAAATATTTTTTAAATTAACACTTCACGAATTCTCATTAATACTGCTTTAATTCTTTCTAACAGAAATGGAGTAGATCTGGATGTCCATTTGCTTTTAAATGATTATGATTTTTTTCCTCTAAGCAAGAGAAACTTCCCACTGTGTCACTGCCACAGAATGAGGGCAGGAAGAAAATAGAAGTGACATATTTTACAACTGCATTTTGTACCAACTTCACCTGTAGAGCTGTCAAACTTCAAAATGTTGACTCAAGTTACTTAAAGTAAACAAATAAATTGTAGTCTAGACAGAAATTCAAATCCTTCAAAAACATGATTTACTAATGTTCCTGGGAGACAGGAAAAGGATCTGATCTACATGTGCATTCATGGGCTGGGTAGAACGGAACCAGTAAGTTTAATATGCAGGGAAGCTGTAAAAGTGCAGCATTCTGCAGCATTTGCTATAAATGCCATCAGTCTAGTGCAATTTTTTTCATAAACAAATATAGTAAGAAAAAGTTCCTCGTTTTACGTGGGTCAGAGCAAGCGTGTTAAGATATTTTCATCTCTGCCAGCAGAGGCTTTCAGCAAGGAATGCCAAAAATAACCACTGCAGTCACATTTTTTAAATATGCACTTTGTTGCTGATTGCACTTTAAAATCCTCAGTAAAAATACTGTTGGCTAGAAATGTATTTAAACATCTGGCATAAACAACACCTTTAAGTTAATTTGCGATGGCACTGCATTCCAACAAGAATAGAAACTCCACATTGTCCTAGAGGCATATGGGGTCAAGTAATAAGCATGTCTTAGTTGGAAAGGTGGGAACTTTAAGAATAGAAAATTGACATAGCATTTTGTTTGTTTTGCATCAAAAATAAAAGGCAAAATGTTACTGTGTGTTGAAGGGAAAGAAATGTTACTTCCTTTCTGTACAGAACAGACTGATTTGCTTCAGCTGTTTTTTCACAAAAATTAATTATTAGGTAAGCTATAAAAGTGGAGAAGGAGAAAGAATGCCCAAGGGTGGCTGTTGTTTAGGGGGTTCTGTAAAATAATTCCGTGCAAGTTTAGGATTCTTATGATTTGGGATATATTCCCTCCTCTGTCTGTTGGACTGAACCCACAATTTCCATTTTCTAGTCTAATGCACGAACTGCCAAGCTCCAAAAAGGGGAACATGGATCAGTCAGGTTTCCCTGACTTTCTCACTGCCATTCTTTCCCGTTGGATAGAACAGTGACATTCCTGGAAAGTGAGATGGGAATACAGGCAGCCTCTCTTCCCAGAGATTATTCTTGCCACCAAGGCTATTCCTTCTCTATCTCTGAACAGCCCAAGGGTTTTTATTCCAAGTGTGCAGTGGGAAGGACCAAGGATGCTTGCACCTGTAGTGGCCTCGGGTCTGCACTCACTTGAGAGGTGGACAATTCCTATTGTGATCTCGTGCCAGAATTCAGGAGCTGAAATTGTAAACTTGTGGTTCCCATACTGGCAGGAGGTTTTAATGGGAATTCTGTTTGGTATGCTGTGGTGGGTCTCCCTCAGTTGCTTTTTTTAGAACTGTTCCATTTTAAGCTAAATACTTCAGTGATTACTGAGAGTGACACGGCTGCTCAGCACTGAGGCACTCATACCAGAGGTGGGATATTTCATTTCTAGTTACTATGATGGAAAATTCCGGTCTACTCCATTTTCAGGAGCTAGAATTAAAGCAGGGTCACTGAGTTCAGTGGGAGAATATATGAATTTAGCCCTCTTGCATTAGATACAACCTCAGATTTTAGTTAGATACATGATTTTCAAGTCCTGTTAATCATTATCTTGCTTTTAGTGTATATTGCAACTTGCTACCCTGCCTCTTTTATAAATTCTTATCTAGAAGAAAAATTCTGCTAAGACCAGTGTGAAGAAGTTCCTTCTGATTACTGGGAGTCAGTATTTAAATAAATGTACTCTGCATTTAAATTACCATGACTTCTCAAAACATTTAAGTCCTCTGAAGGGATGAGTATATAACTAAGTAATGGCATATTGGATTTCCCCTATATTTGCCAGTGTATATTTACCAGTAAAAGAACCTAGTCCGAAAAAGACAGAATACTGAATTCAAAAATCAGTCAGATCAGAACTGTTATTCAGCATAAAGGTATGCAGCTGCAAAGGATGAAATGACACAGGGGCAAGTGAGAGGCTTTTTTAAATTGTGCTAATCACCTTAATATTTTAAATCTGGTTTGTCTTAGGTGGCAGAAATTAAATTCATCATGTGACAAAGGAAATTAAGTTAATCTGATCTACTAATTCATGTAACCTTTAAAAATCTATCCTCACAAAAAACGTTTGCTTTAATGCATGTTTAGTACTTTTTCACCAGAGGATGTTTGAATTGCTAAAAGCTGTTCTTCACTATATTCCTGGAAGTGAAAGTGGCATCTCCAGTGCTTCCTTCCTGGCTGAGGCCACCACATGGCAGAGCCATAACAACTGTTTGTTTTTTGTTGCAGAGAGGAAAAATAACCCCAAAATTTCCTGTTTTATTTTTAAACTCATTGCTTTAGAGGGGGCAGCACTTGATACAGTAGATTTCAAGACTTTTGTGCTTCTGTTCTTGCTGCTTGGTCTCTGCTTCCTCTACTGAGAGAATGAAGGGGCAGCAAAAGAGAGATGCTGTCTATAGACCTGAAACTATACATTTGTATTGGTAGACTGTTAATTTCATCATGGATATGAAGCATGTAGCTTTTAGGAAGACATGGAATCGGCTAAGAGTCACACTAAAATTACAAACACAAATAGAGTGGGGAAAATGCCTTTATTTTTATTTCTCTTTTTCTCTTCACTATATGGATTGAGGCTAGGGCACGAGACAGGTAGAAGGGAGGGGGCAGAAGGAAGAAATAGAAATTGCAAGCACAAATGTTATGTTGCTTTGTGTCTTGGTGTGTTACTGCTCTTCTGTGTTCTGAAAGGCTCTCAAGACTAATTGGTTTCATTGTCATTTTATTTATATATACATATATACACATTCATATGGGGCTTAACTAGTAACCTGTAACTATGGGAATGGAGGCTGCCAGCACACCTGTGATGACACAGATACTGGTCCTGTGTGTGGTTGTCACCAGAAGTATGCCCTGCACTCAGATGGCCGAACCTGCATTGGTGAGTACTTTCTCTGCAGCACATTTGGTTTCGGGTTGCTCGGGATCTCTGTGCCGTGTGTGTGTGTATGTACGTGTGTGTGTGTGTGTGTCCCACAGGGGTTCTGCACTGACAGAGGGGTGCTCCAGCAGCTCCTGGCTCAGCCAGGCACACAGAGAAGCGTTTGTGCGTGTTGTCAAAACGTTTTTGCTTAATGAAGTATCCCTTTGTTACCCGCTTTGTAACTTGTGTTTCTGTCTGTAACTGTTTTTGGAGTTAAAAAGGTGTAGAACGTTCGTGGTTTTGAATGAAAGTTCAGCTCTTCAGTTTATGTTCCTTAGTCAAGACTTCCTTGCTTGAGCAAGGTTAGAAAAATTACCTCCCTTTCTGAGCTGTTACCAGGGAAAAGGAGTCATTATTATGTGCTTTCTTCCCCTGGTGTATGTTTCATGATTCTAAAAACTACAGCACTTGTAGTGACGAAGCTTTCATTCAGAATATCAGTAGGGAAAAGCCAGTCAAGGCGTGGAGCATCTTGGCAGATGCTTTGCAAATATTTTTGATTATGAAATGTATGATTTGCTTAACACCATTTCTTTCCACTCCACTAAAAAAAAAATAAATAAATAAAAAATTAAAAAGTGCATTTTTGCATAGTGCAAGTTAACATTTGAAAATTCTTACTCACAGATCAGAACCTGAAATCCATAATGGTTTTCATTGGCATTGCGGACATGTTGACTTTTTTTGTTTGTATAATTTCAAGTTCCTACAAATTCTTAGTCATTTCCTGAGGTTAAAAAAAACCACACAGACACATATTTATCATATTTTCTCTCCTATACTGCAAGACAGAGCATTTGAAACCCATGGAAATCTGTCAGTTCCCTTTAGCCAACCTGTCTTGGTCAGATCCATGACATAAAGCCCCGTGGCTGCCCAGAGCCTTGCTTGTTTCTGAGGGATTTAATTGCACAAATTGTGGGGTAGGGCGAGGTTTATTCTGGCAGAGCTAAAGCTGAGCGGGGCTCAGAGCTGGGCTCTGCCTTTTTGTCTGCACAAGGTGTGTCTGAGTGCAGGGGATCTCTCAGCAAGTGCCTCTGACAGCAGGGAGAGCTCCATCCTACAATCCCTGTCCTGTGGCAGTTCCAGATGGGGAGAACTTGTAAGAGTGAGAGCCTTGAGAGCAGGTTTTATTCAATGGATAATTGATCTTCTATTTATTATTGTTCGCTAATATCCTTGGATTGATGTTTTATTTTGTCCAGCATGTGAAAAATTATTTTAAAAGCAGTGTACATTGCATCTATTTTTTATTTTTTTTTTACTTTTTTTTTCCCATTTTTTAATGTGATACATACAACTCCTTGTTACATTCCTTGGTCTTGTGATGTAAGTCACATATTACTGCCTGTGCTGATCTTCTTCCCTCTAAAATAGTTCTTTCTCTTAGAATACTTCTAATTTTTTATTTATTTTTTACATTTTTATTCCTGCTTTCTGGTGATGGTTCCTGATTGCCTGTCTTGTCTGATAACTGACGTTTATTAATTATTTACAGAGAAAAAAAAAAAAACAAACAAACTCAAACAAAAGCCTCTATTGCAGCCTGATCCCATCTAGAACTTGTTAAAAACAAAACAAAACAACTTCTTGTTACTACTCAACCATGTAGAGTTGCCACAAACAAAACCTGCCAGCCTCCTCCTCCTCCTCACTTCAGTGATTCCAGTGTTTGCTGTCTTCAGTGGTGTATATATTCCAGGCATCACTGCAAGAATGCAAACTTCTGCAATGCCAGATAAATACTTGTTGACCCTTTGTCTAACATATTTTGTCTTCGTTCGCTTGTCTTAACCTTTTACTTTTTTTTTATGTTTGCTGCATGTGAAAGTCCCCACTTGCATTTTCGTTTTTTGTTTTCCTAATGAGCATTTCCCTTTTCCTACAAATCATTTTATTTACCCCGCTGCTGCTTCTCCATTGCTCTCCTGTATCGGAAATCTTTAATTTTATTTCACCTACTGATCATCTCTTCCCACACTTGTGACTGTTTCTGTGTATTTCTAATGAAGCATAACCAAAGTCCTCATTATGTCTGAAACTCTTACATGTAGGATGTCAGAGACTACCTTGTAAAGTGACCTCTGATGACATCATCCTGTTCACTGCATGCTAATAAAACTACTAAACCCTGTTCTTGCAACATCTTTCCTAGCGTTGAATGTTTAGCTAGTAGTGTTTCATAGACAAGCAGGCAACCAGCACTGCCCAAACTGATCTTTTTTTGTGTTTGTTTGGTTTGTTGTTTGTTTATTTTTGTTGTTGTTGTTGTTTAATTTGCATGCTGTTGTTTGGTTTCTCAGTGTGTCGATGTGTTACAAGGCTGTGGTGCACCCGTGCCCATCCATCACCGGACTCTTCTCGCTCTCTCTGTCTGTCAGTCTTCTTCTGCTTGCCACCTTCAGATCCTGGTGCCCCCATTAGCCTAGTTTGTCTTCAGTAATTTGTTTAACTAGCCTTCCTGAGTTTTACTTTTGGTCATTAACATCTCTCCGGGGCACCCATGTTAGCTGTCTCGTTCTCCAGTAGAAATCCAGCTTCTTCTGTGTGGTTAATTACCTCTGAGTTGACCATTCTTCCTTCTCACCCTCTTTCCTCCTCCTTTCCCTAAACACCCTTTTAATTTTTTCCTGGGTTCTCAAAGGGAATTAACTCTCTAACGGGGATTTAGTGCTTTCATGCCTTGCTTCTTGGCTTTGGCTGTGCCATGCCAAGAAACTGTCTTAGGCAGCGGAAAATTGGGCTTGTGATTAACCAACTGCTCCATGTTTGTCCCTTACTTGTGTTTTAGAGAAGGATGAGGCTGCAATTGAGAGTTCTGAGTACAATGCCACGTCAGTAGCTGATGTGGACAAGCGGGTGAAACGGCGGCTACTTATGGGTAACACTTTTCTTCCACTTCCTTTGTTGTGCTCTCACTTTTGTCTGTATGTATGTGGGGGGAGGTTCTCTTTTGGTCTCATTTGGTTTTGGTCGCCTTTGGTTTTGGTTTGACCTGTTTTTTGATTTTTTTTTTTTTTTAACCTGACTTCATCTGTGTGGAAAGGTCACCAATTTTGTTAAGTTCTCATCTGTTGTACAACTTCATTCCTTGTTTTTAAACTTTTTTTTTCCTAATGCTGCAGCTTTAATGTTCAATTTTCTCTGCATAGAAAGAAGCTTTTGCCATTAACCTTACTTAGCTTATGCAAGCTACTTTTTACATGTGATTTGTGTGTTTGTGTGTATGTGTTGCTGTAGAATTCCTGAAAAAAATCTCCTGTTGGAGACCTGCCTACTGACTTAAAAGTGGATGATGATGACGATATAAACTAATGTTCTATTACATCAGTGGTGTTAAATGAACAAGTGTATTTGCCTAATTAAAATTTCCTGCTCTTTTGATTGAAATGTAAATATTATGACTGTAAATTCATTGATTTCCTTTATGCAGCTATTTCAGTAACCACTGAAAGATCTTTCCCTAGTGGCTAGTGATCTGCACATTCTTCTTTCTGAGGCATGGCTTGTTTCTCTGTGTTGTTGGAGCCTGAAAGTGGAAGAGAGTAGGAAGTGCACTGAACAGTGAAGATAATTCTTTGGCTTCTGCTCTCAGTTAACCCATTGCACACCCTCGTGCTTGTCTCCTTCGCTTTACATTTCTGGCTGTTAGTGAGAACAGCCTTTTGAGAGTAGAAAGGGTTGAGTGGCTGGGCCTCTGCCAGACTTTGCATGAGACAAAGAGCACAGAGTAGCACAGGCTGCTGAATGGTGTTTGGAGCTTTTCAGGTGGTTTATTTCTCTGTATTTTCCACCCTGATACCCTACTCATCTCATAAAATTATTTCCATTAGGTTTTGAACGTAGTGACCATTGGTGAGGTGTGTACCCAATGGACCCACTTACGAGACAGGGATTCACCACCACAGAAGAGATTCTAGCAGGACAAAATTCTACTCTCCTCCCTCAGTGTTACTATTTCTTTTCTTAAAACCACTGAGTCCTTTGCAGACTGTCCTGCTAGCCTTTGGAAAGCTCAGCTCTGCCTGGGGGCATCCATACCTGTCTGGAGTGACCACCTCAAGGAGACCAAAGCCTCACTTTGAATATTTAGTTGATTGCTGGGCTAATAGTTGCAGTAGGTGGAAATATTTATAAAGTTTCCATATCATTTGTATCTTGTCATCCATGACAAATAATCCATTTACCCAGAGGCCAGCATACAACCACTGTATGGGAAATGGCATAGTGTTATGACTCTGTAAGGGTATTAGGTGACAAGATTAGAATAAAATATCTTCCTTCATGTGAGAACCTGGGCATATGTTCCTTTATTTTTATAGTATCCATGATTGTTAATTTCCAGTTAGTTTACAGGCCTTGCAAGTGACCCATATAGTTTTATTTTTTAATGATACACAATTTCAAATTATTTAACCTAACAAAAGCTATGAGGCAGCTCAACTTGCTTTATAAATGTGCCATTAACACTTTTACCTCCAATTTCAATAAGACCCATAGTCTCACAAGAAGTCAGGAAAATAAATGTGCCAAAAGGCCTCTAGACCACTGAAAAATGCAACCCTCTGGGTCTCAATGGTGAGTTTGCCCAGCCACAAATAGCATATACAGTAATCTCTAGAGGTACTGATCAACACAGTGCACTGTGTGGATGCCTCACCCTCTGAAAAAAAAAAAATATCCAACCTGAAAATAAGCTCACACTGCTTCTAAGAGTCCAGGCAAATAACATCAAAAAGTTTAGCATTACAAAGATTAGTAGCAGCTTTAATTACACCAGGTCTGCAAGTTCCAAGTTGAACATAGACCCTAGAAATAAGCTTAAGGAGGTAGTTTAAAATCCAGTTTGCAAAATACATTGTTGAACTCTTTAGTACCTCCTGTATTAGCAGGTATCCGCTGAGAGCTGAGAGTTTTTTGACATGCTGTGTTTAAACCACTGATTCCTTAGAACAACATTACCTAGAGAGGAAAAGAAATTTAATTAATGAGTGAGATATGAGCAGGTGGCTTTAATATTTAGGGACTTTTCTATTTGTTTCTGCTGATTGCTGATACTCAGAATTATTTTTTAGTGCAGTCTTACTCATTTCCAAAGTGTTGTGGCATTTCCATGAAATTCCTTCAGATGTTTTCTAAACAGCTGTTTTAGAAAGTTCTGGAAGGCTCCTCAGGAAACATTTTTCCCAGTTTTCCTAAATGAACTGTGATTTTTGACCCTTCCTGCAGGCAGTCTTGGGAGAGTAGGAAAACTAAACAACTTTATGTAATTTTAGTAATCTGATGAAAGGTGCTTTTAGTTGCAAGTCCTGAGATGATAATTGCTAGTCCCCGTCATTTGCTGCATGCTATCAAAATGACTATGATCTGTATAACCCTTAATGTCAGCCAAGGCTCAGAATAAGCTTGACAAGATTGCTTTAGAGCAGTGTTGCTGTCAGAAAAGGCTGCCTATAGCAGTCACTTTGCTGCACCAAGACTGGCCACCTCTGTGTCTCAGACTGGCACTTACTGGGGCCTGTGTCTGAGTCATGCTGCAATCCTGTGACTTGCAGCTAAATCTTAAACAGACAAAACTAGATAAATACATAATTTTCCTTCCTGTTAGATACATTCTTATCTAGATCTTGTGAGGCAGATGAGAAACTGGTCTTCTCTGATGACCTACAGGAAACTTCCCTTTAGAACTGTCTAAAGATGCCCAGGAATTTTCATCCAACTTTTTTGTAATGTTTGGACAGACCCTGAGGGCTTCTAGCTGTCACTTCTTTCCCTGGATCAGAGAAAAGCACTTGGATTCAGAGTTAAGAGTGCTCCCATTACAGAGATGGCACTGAATGGCTGTTGTCTGGTCAGTGAATGTTCATGCAGCTCATTTCCCTCTTCTTCACTTCCCCTTGGCCATTGCCATCATGGAGTGGAGGCAGTGCAGCCTTTGTTGTACTCCAGGGGGTCTCCTGGAGAGGTTCTGCCTTGATCCTGTGGTGGCTGCTGTAAAGTGGACCTTGGGCCATGAGCATTCCATAGATGAGGAAGGACATTGATCCTGCAGAGGTGCACAGCTCCAAAACCAGAGCTGTGCCATCATCTCTAAGGCACATTTCATGCCCTTTGCTGCAGAACACCTTGCACTTGCTACAAAACAGCAGAGCACAATCAATGTCTTCGGGTCCTCTGAAGCATCTGGTATGGTTCATCTTGCAGTTCATCTTTAAGAGCTTCAGCTCTTAAAATTTTGTTCAAATCTCTGTTTTATATGGTATAACAATTTTTTTCTGAAAATATTTTATGTGTTTCTTAGGAGCATCACAGAGACCTTCTCCATTTTCCTTTACCTTCTTTTCCTTGGGAACCCATTTGCCACGACTGGTTTTTTCGCCATAACATCCTGGCATGAGTCTGCCCTACCTGGTTAGAGGAGTGGACTGGTGCATTTCACATATTTTTCAGACTAAATCCAGAATGAGTGTGAATCACAGTTACAATCTGCCCTTCCTACTGGTATGAGAGCCATTCTAGTATGGGCACACAACTTTAGAAGCACCAAATTTTGGGTTAACCCTCCTAATGCACTTATCTTCAAAATATTTTGTCCAGTGTCACATCTTCAGCAATGTTCATGTTTTTTGTTCATGTTTCCATACCTCTTTTTGCTGTTATAGCCCTGGATAGTATTCATTAATAAGTCAAATTAATTCATTAATTAATTTGATTAAGTCAAATTCATTAACAAGTCAAACAACCCCGTCACAGTCTACAACTGTAAAAATAAATCATCCAGCAGCCTAGCACTTTATCATTAAATAAATTGTAAATAATCAAGTCTTATGGGCTTAACATTCTCCTTGGCCACTGTCTTTTGCTCAAAAAGGCTGCAAAGTTTTTATAGAGCAATTGTCTGTTGGTATCCTGAAGCTTTCTTTAAGAAACCTTCTTTTAGAACTTGATATTCTAGTCACAGAAATAGAATTCATAACATCAATGATGCCATTGGGCTCCCTCATTACAAATAAGTAAAGTGATTACAAAGACATGACAGGCGGCTGGAAACTTCCTCTTTGAGGAACCAGAACTGTAGAACTGTCTGAAATTTAGGCTCAAGGAGTCTTCCTCTGGTAGTCAGAGATCATGCTTTGCTCTTTGGCTGCTCTTTACATCAACTCTTTGAACCAAGTAATTTTATGAAGTGTTTTTTTATATTGTCTTTAAAAATGCAGTTACTTTCTACATGGCCATCATCCCAGGCCTTATTAGACTGCATGAATTTGTAAAGTGTTTTAGCAACACAACCATGATGTTTTGTGCAGGCTGTTTGTTAGGTCCTGTCCTCTGGTCAGTTCTTCTTGAAGAGGAAGACCTGACTCATTTCTGACTATGTTCCATTTTCCTTCCTCTACCCTTTGGCAGTCAGTAGGTCAGGTTCATTTAGGCTTGGCATGAGGTGACTTCAGAACAACTGCCAACACTATGCATCTTCCTCACCTTCACTCCTTTTTCCATTCTTCCCCAAAATTACTGTTGTAAGAACTCACTTTGACCATAAAATGTTCTTGCTCTAACCCTAGAAGATAAAAAGTTGGTTCTTTCTTGTCACAAGATGAGGGGTATACAAAGTACTTTTGAGTACAGCAAAGAGCAACAGGACAATGAGCCCATCCTGAAGCTGAGGAATTGTAGTAATTTCCCTTGAATTCAGAATGGTAAGGGACTCAAAACACCATTGATAGAGGTGTCTTCACAAATGCAAACTCTGCACAGAAATTCACTCCTCCACAAGACGTAGTCAGCTAATTTTGTGTCAGNTCCTGAAGCTGAGGAATTGTAGTATTTTCCCTTGCGTGCTCAAGGGATGCAAAATGGTAAGGGACTCAAAACACCATTGATAGAGGTGTCTTCACAAATCCAAACTCTGCACAGAAATTCACTCCTCCATGAGACATACTCAGCTAATTTTGTGTCAGGTCAGCTGAGGATTTTGCCATTGGACACCGACTTCTTAGGTCATCAGTAAGGTTATTTGCAACCTACCTCAAAGAGAGTGATGCAATTCTCTTTCCTGGAAGCTGGTTCCTAAGAGCCCTCCAAAGTATTCTACTGTCAGCTGAAATGCTGGTATAAGCTGTAAAGTGTATCAGAACTGTGCTGGTCTTTGTTATTTCTCAATTTTACTTCTGCCTAGATTGCTTCTGTGGTGCCATTTGGAAACCAACAAGGACTGGCTTTGCCAGGCTGGGATATATGTGCACCTGTATTACATTTCATCCCTTTTCCTAGGAGTTTCCTAAGAGTTGTTCATAGGCAGGGCTGTGGTCTGGCTGTATTCCTGGCACATTACAAGCAAATAAGGTAGTATTTTCACTAGTTCTGTGTTTTCCCTTGTTGTGGCAAGAATCATTTGACTTCTCTGACTGTCTCCTCCTCCATTATCTTATCAGTGGCTTTCCAGCCATTTATAATGAGCACCCAAGCTACCTGCCTGGAAAAGTGGGTGTGCAGTCAGCTAAGAGTATTCCCCCTGCACAGCAATAACCAGAGATGTGAGCTGTGGAAATTGCCATTTGGGCATTTCTGCCATGGATTAGTATATGACAGAGAATATCCTCCCTGCATGTTACGTGGGGCAGAACCATCTCTTTGTTTGCCTTTGCTTGCTGTGGAAATTGTTACTTCCCCATCAGCTCAACTCCAAGGATCCCAAACATTGCAGTGACAGCCAAGGCCAGTTCAGAATAATAGATCACAAGTGCAAGTCCTGCTCTGGCCACTTTAATGACATGCCAGTACTCCCCTCTCTGTGTGCTGGTCAGCCCTTTGATCCAATCTTGTGCCTCTTGAAAGTCCCTGAAAATATCAGCCAAGGTAACTGTGTTTATCCTGTCCTGGCCAAAGCTGTTTAGGTTTCATATCTTTCGCCCAGTACCTACAATGGATTTTAATGAGCTGCTCATCATATTAAATGAAAATCACACAACTTGAGCTGGTGGCCATGACTTACAGCATTTATAGCAAAGGCAAGCATTTAAATATCTGTTACATCAAAAAAGGCAGAGAGATTTACAAATTTAGAGCTTGAGTTTACCCATTTGAACCAAAAGTGATGCTCAACATCATATGCCTTGAGTCATCTGAGTTTAATAGTCAGCCATATGGCATCTTTTCTTAACCCCCAGTTATCTAAGGATTAGACTGTCCTATTCATCCTGAACATCAGGCATGCTTTGACTGACTTGTCTGGAGCACCTGACAAATAAAAAAACCTTCTAACTTCTCTAGTGCACTTCTTTTTACTTCCACCTCTCTGTATGACACACAGGACTCTCTTTGAATCACTGTTTTCTGTGCAGGAGAGACGTTCAGCTTTCTCTTGATTACAGGAAATAGAGTCCATGTAGTTAACTACAATTCCCAGAGTCTCGTAATTAAATTTGTTTTCTCCTGCCATGTTTGAAATGACAGTATATCAATATGGGAATTTTCCTTCTGTAGTCTTCCAGCATCCAAAGATCTCTCTGCTGGTGACTCAGTGTGAATGACTTATCCAAAATCAAACATCTCTCTGGAAATACTGTATAAACCACACAGTGACAGTGTAGATCATATGGAAATCCATCATTTTCTGGATTTAGGACTCCACGGTAGAGCCATAGTTAGATTCTTTGGAAATCAAAGGAAAAGGAGCTGTAGAACAGTAGAACGTACTGAAGCCATGCATTCTTAACCTAAAAGAATCTTGTCATCTGATGAGAGTTTTCTGTCAAAAGCCTTTTTTCTTGAAAGTAGGTTTTGTGGGGAAACTGGTTTTCACAGTGCTTTTGCCTGGAATGATTTTTGGAAATAAGGAAACAGAATGTGCACAGACAGAATGTACTTGTTTGAATATTCATCTGAAATGTGAGGAAATGATTCTAAAGACCCTTTCACAGTGCATTGCCACCCCTATTCAAGGGAAATGTTGGTCTGTAAAGTCATACTAACTCTTTATTGCCTCATGTATATGTTCCACCCTTGGGGCCACTATTGGTAATCAATAGCCTGATAAGGGCTAGGGATTTTTCAGTTTCAGTAAAAATAAAAGCATAGAAAATGTGACCTGGGTTTCTAACACACAATTTAATGCCTAAACTACCAAACACTGGAGTAAAGAGTGTACAAGCTCTGGTTTGCCATCAGAAGATTTCCAAAAGTCTAACCTTGTTTCATTCCAATGTGGATTAAAAATGGATTCTGCAGACTTTATTTTTGTCTTCTTTCGAAATAGAATGAGGGTGATACTACTCCCAGGTTCCTGTCTCAAAAGCAGGATGATGGACAAGCTAGTGTTTGTTTTCAAGTGTTCTTTCAAAGCAGTTAACTTCTATCACAGTTACAGCCTACCAAGGGTCACTTTAGGCCAAGAGCACCTTTCCAGTGTGTACTTCAGTACCTAACTTTGTTGTACTGCCTCCTAGGACTCTTTCCAATTACTTAAAATATGTCTTTATTTTTGTGAATGCCTTTTACCCGACTTAGAATTGCTCACTGTCAGAAAACCAAGCGTGTGGCTCTGTATGCATCATAATCCTTTTGTGCTTTAATCAATGAAGAATTGCAAACATTTCATTAGCAGGCATATTGCTAGGAGGTTCTAAAATTCACTTACTGACTGTGAAAGCAAGACCTTGCTTTAACTCCTTCTGTCAGTTCTACTTTGCTCTATGAAATCATAGCAAACAGGGGGAAGGAATCCCTGAGGTCATTCATGCATTCTCTGTCTCCCAAGGGCAGATCTTTTCATCTTGAGTTACCGTCACTTTTATTCATTGAGTTTGTGAATGGTGTGCTATTTCCTGTAAAAATCCCTTTTCTTCATTTCTTTGCTGATGATAAAGACTCTGACCTTATCCAGAATTCCTGGCAATACCTTCCATTGTTTTGCTTTCCTTTTTTTTAAATTGAAGGATTTACCCAAGGTCAGGAGATAATGCTCCTTCGCGATGTTCTGAGAATTTCAGGTTTTCTTAAATGCAGCTTCTCTATCTGAAGAGAGCACCACAGCTACAAGTGTTAATTTTAAGAACCAGACTGGACTCATAGGATGCTTATAAAACACCTCATCTAATCTACCAAGGGACATTCCCTAAATATGTAGTGTTCCCTGAAGAGAAATCAAGTCTTTTTTTTTGAACTGAGAGCTGCAGGGCTCATGATTCAGTGTAAGATTCACCTACTTGTTTCTTCACACATTCTCTATGTGGCAGGGCAGAATTCTCATCCTATTTTCATGCAAATAAAATTCTACCAATCATGAAATTGCAAGGAAATGAGGAGACAAGCATAACGAAGTGAAGAATTCCACATCCTGCAAGTTACCCTTTCTGTCTTACCTTTTTCATTCCCTGAATATGAAGCTCTTTCAGTTTCTCCTTCATCTGTTCACAGCTATTTGTTTCTTTCATTATACTCTTGTGAATGCTCTTTCTCTATCCTTTCAGCATCACAGAGCATAATTTGCATGAGAATAGCATAGTTCTCCCTTAACTGAAAATTGAAATATTTTGTGTGTTTAGTTTCTTCTTGTGCTTGTTGTCCTTTGGGTCCCTCCCTGTACCCTGATCTCCTGCCACATAGCACGTGTACCTCATGTACTACTACTTTCAGAAAAATTGTTTTTATGGATGGCAACAGCAGTCTTATCATCTGTTCTCTGTCTCATGGCTTTCTTACTCATACTGCATATTCCCTCTTACATAAAGGTAAGCTCATTTTATAATCCACAGAATCTTTTTTTTTTTTTTTAATGGCCTTTCCTGAATTAAGTTTGAATCTCTTCCAAGTTTCAGGCTTTCAGGATTTGTGCATTTTTCATCAGAATTTGCAGGGGATCTTCAGTGTGGTTTTTTTTATTCAGTTAGGTAGTCCTTGTTCTTAGGCACAGTCATGTGCTTCACCTACCACTGGTGGTTAAAATTATTTCTGGATTCTCTAGATGAAAGTTAGGAGGAAGAGAAAGAACCCCAGTCCAAAACCCCAGCGTGTCTGGAATTCAGGAAGAGCTCTCTTTGGTGGAGATTGTGCAGTGGCATCAGTGTGAAGGAAACAGATGAGATGTCTGCACAGGCAGCCTTTGAGCCAGATGGAGCAAAGTGCTTTTTCAGGTGTGAGAGGAGGGGAGGAACAAATTAAAGACTAATTTGACTCCAGACACTTTGTGTATTAAACTAAATTAATTCAACATTCTTCAAGGGGAGGGAGATGGTACCACTCAGCTGAACAGGATCTTGCCCTCTCTGCTCTAATACCTTACCATCATCACTTTTTCAAAACTGCAACATAGTTGGCACAATGGAGTCCTGGTGTTGGTCCCTATGAGGGCCCCAAAACATTACAGTGATGCAAGGAATCATAACAGACAATGGCAATAAATGGTTTCAGATTAGACCTCCTCAGAATTCTCAAAGCCATATATTTGGCTGTCTTTAACAGATGTCCTTAGTCTTTTCTCAGTTGTTCGAAGTTGGTGTTTCAGTGTGAACTAAATACAGGGAAATCAACACATTTTTATGTGCTTAGGGTAGGTAAACAGGTTATCTCTTGATTCAGAGGCAGTAGCAGTTTATAACAGCTTCAGTGACAGCACATCTGCTGAGAAACAGATATTGGGAGTAGTTTACCCTTTTTGCCACTCCAGTTGGCAGGAATTCTTACTTCAGAGGCACCTTTTTAGGAAAAAAATGGTCTAATTAATCCATATGCCTCCTTGTTGCACTGGCTAAAACTGTGAGTGCACTAAAGCTGCCATCCTGCATGCACCATTTAGCTTTAGTTGCATGAAGATCGACTTGTTTTTGTGTCTGACCCCTGAATTTGAGACAGTTATTCTGAGCATAAGATGCCATGTTCAGATCTTGTGCAAAATTCAGACCAGGTGTAGAAGTAGATACAATTACAATCTGAGTACAGTTACTCATAACTTTGCTTGGACTATGATTTACTTGATTGGATGTGATGGCTTCTCTAATTTCTGAGCTCCAGGCTACTCCATCAAGAATTGCTCTTGTCTAGCATAAATGCTGACTCAGAATAAGCTCAAAATAATATGGCACAGATTTTGAGAGCAAAGCCCAATCATCCTGTTTCTGCTGACCCCAATGAGCTTTAGTCCACTGCAAATGAATTCCAAATAAAGGCAGTTTGAATTGCTAGTTTTCTTTAACTTGCCCTTTGGTTAGTGTTATCATTTGGACAATCACAGGAACTAGGTAGTGGAAAAAAGCGTTTTTCTACTTTTAAATCCTCCTTTCGGCTGTACTTACTGCTTACCATGTCAACTGAACAGTTTATAGAAATCTGGCAAACTTAGAGAGCACTCTTTGAGTTGGGGGTCTGCTATGTCTTTTATCTGCAGCCTACCAGTTGCTGGAAAAAATCTTTTTCCTCTGCAGAAGGCCTTAAGACAGGGGGTCAGTCCAGCCTTCCTCTCTGATTCAGAGGAAATGGCAAGCATAAGCCCTACAGAGCAGTCATTTCACTTAGTCCAAGAACAAATTTTTCTGAGCAAGAAAGTGCCATTCAGCATCCCTCTCATGCTTTTCCTAAGAGACAGATGCTGCAAGGCTGCTTTGAATGTAAGTGATGACTTCAGTGGCTTCCCTCTCCCATTTTCACTTGGGTTACATAGTTCTCTTGTTTTCACTACAGCTGGGTTTTTGTCTTCTGTTAAGGCTTCTTTGCATGTTTTACACACATTCTTGAGAGCAGCTCTTACATATTACAGTTGTCATCCGCTCTTTCCACTCACTGTGTTATGGTCAGGAGTCTGGAAACAAATAGCATTTTTCTGGATTCTGTTGACTTCAGACTGCCACAATGGGTAACAGAAAAGATCAGAGAATCACTTCTCCAGATCTCTAAAGAAAGCACCTTGGTGCTAGATCCCCCTCCTCTTGCTTTTCCTCATGATTTATCAAAGATTATAGAGATATCCTAGTTAAGACATGGATTACTGCATGATCTCTTGTATCTAGATGTATCTAGACTATCTTGCTAATCTCAAGGACCTATGTAATTTTGTTCTGCTTTGCACCATATCTCAGTTCCTATAAAACTGGTTTGGATCTTAGTCCAGATTGAACCAACAATGAATAAAGAATAAAGATTCCAAGATTTGCCTGATTTTGACCAATACCCTTAAAATCATGTCATGTTCTTTCATTCATGAGATAATTGAAGTCACAAAAATCGGCTTTATAAAATAAATGTCTACTTAAGAAAACCCCAAACAAACAGATTTTTATTGGAAGCTTATATTTTAAATGGTTGTATTTACTTGTTTCATAGAAGAAGCTGAAAATCAGGCTTTCAGAAACATTCTCAAACCATGAGATATGTTCAGAGTTTCACGCATTTAATAGTATTCAAAGCCAAATAAATCCTGTCTAGTGTGACTCTTCTTTTTGAGAAAGTGACCTGTTGCCACCTGATAGAGATTCTGCTTTAGTTCAAAGGCTTCAGAAGTAGAACCTGAAGAGCTGCTCCTTCACTGCTAAACCATTGCAGGCACTGGAGTAACTCCACCTGGTAACTAAGTCAATGTTCCTGATTCAGTGCTGAAGGATCAACAGCTCAAGCTTGTGCTTTTTAATTGGATATTTTAATAGCCAGAAGCAGTGCATATCCCATAGAGCAGTGGACTAATGTTAAATTGTTCCTATGGATTAAACCATAGCATATTGGTAATGATTTTAGTTATTTATTGTGTGTGGATCCACTGAGCAGGTACACAAGAGATTGTTCCAGAATTAGGAGCTTACACTGGAAAAATACAGTGTAATGTCTCCCAGACCACTGTATATTAATAGAAGTCCTTTTCTTCAGATCCCTGTTTCTGCTTGAATTTTCTGGTAGGAATTCATTAGGGATGCAGATGGGGCTACAAACATCATTTTAAATTAACAGTAAGGTCTAATTGTTTCAGATTATGAGTTTTGTCATAATTCAGAAGGAATCTTTATGTCACTAACATGACAGTGCCTTAGTTGTGTCTTCCAGTTCATTTTTCTGCTGCCTTGTCAGAACAAAAAAAAAGAACAAAAAAAAAGTACAAAAAAAGTTGGAAATAAACAAAACAAACAAGAAAAAACGGCTAAAATGTTGAGGTTGTCTTTCACAGAGGAAAAAAAAACCAGCAAAAATGGTCTTTAGACTCAATATCACCTTGAAGACCTGATCCAATTTTTAACATCTGTTCTTTCCCTTCCATAGCGTCTCCAGTGTGATAGAATGGAAACGAGTAATTTGCTTCTGCTCTTGGCTTGAGGCCTAAAAGTTGCATTTGTGTTTCAAATAGGTGCTGAGGTTTGGTAGTGGAGAGGTGAGGGATGAGTCGGCGTCACCCCTCTCAGAAACACAGGTGGTCATGCCTTTGGTTTGTGCTGGGTGTAGGCCTCAGCTCCTCTCTTTGATGTAGCCTCTTTCCCACATTCTGCCATTCATGTTTGCTTTCTTTTCCTGATGTTTTCTCACGACCTTGAGTTTAAGGAATTTCATCAGTGCATCTCTCCAATTATCCAAAGTGTGAGAGGTACTGTCACGTGTCCTCTTGCTCGCTTGGATCTTCATTCTGTTAAGAGTTCGTCATGTATGAAAGTCAGAGTTGCTAGGAAGGTTTGCAGGGTATTTACCCTTTTTGGTTTGTTTTACTAAATCTGTGTGAAAATAAGAAAAGCTGGCTTGATTCCTTCTATTTATACATAGAAATAACTCTTGTTCATTGAATGACCCTTACCCTATAGATCCAGTCATCCATGCCATGGGAAAAAAAAAATAAAAAAAATTGTTGTGTCTATTCATTTTCACTGGATGTCATCCAGAAAGCAGAAATATTACTGCTTATGTTCATCTTGTGTTGACGCAGTGCAATAAAGGAGTCTTCATATGCCAGAGTTAATCTGCTAACAGAAGATTTACTGCTCTTTGCAGTGCCATGCCAAACGTAACCTTCAGCACTTTTTCCTGAGTTTTAACCTTAACTCTTTACTTCTGGCAAATCCTCCTGCCATTAAGCTGTACCCAAGTTAAAGATTTTAAATGACCTGAAATGGTTTTCCTTCCCTGAAAGGTAAAATTATTATTTGATGTGTTGGTCACATACAAAACACACGTGTTCACACACAAATGGAAATGGTGGCATTGTCATTTGCAGAAGAATTCTTCAAGCAGAAGTTTCAGCCAGAATTCTTCAAGCAGATGTTTCAGCCTCTAAGTCTACAAAATAGTGCTTCCCAGAGAAGTAGATGAAAATGAGAACTATATTGGTTAAACAGTTAGGTTCAGGTCCTGGAAGGTGAGCAAGAACTGACTGAAAATCAGGAGCTGCAGACTCAGCTCCATTTTCAGAAAGCCACTTCAGAAAATGTGTCAATCCATTTGTTAGCTGTGCTTCCTGGCAGTCACATACAAATCCATTTCTATACTGGGAGCCCTTTCTACACGATGTCACTACATAGTAAACAGACATAAAAAATTTAAAATCTATCTAGAGGACCATGTGTGAATGTATATGGGCTCAGAGATCTGTCCTATGCTGTTAATGCATGTGTGCCCCAAATCTGTGTTTCAGTTTATTCTTAAGTGCCAGGAGCTTACTTCACAACTGGTGAAGAGGCCTGTGCCAGTGCAAAAGAAAAAAAAAAATCAGTTACACTTTTCTTTTTTTTTTTTTTTAAAGCAGTGAAGTTTCTCCAAATGGCCAGTCTAAGTTCACCTTGAGGGAGAAGCACAAGCTACTTTAAAATAAAAAATCTTTTAGTACTAGTCAATAGAAAAATTAAGCCTGTTCTGTTCTGTGTAAATAATTTTTGATCAATGTACTGTTCTAAGGCAATTCCGAATTAGCATATCCTATAGCTGATTGTCAGACCCTGTCCACAGGGTACAATTGTGACACAGGCTGTGAATATTCAGCAATAGGAGTCTGTAAATCTGAGTAAGTAATGACAAAGCCTCTTTAGGAAAAGAGGTGAGCTGAGTAGAATAATGGCAATCTTGGGGGGCAGTGGGGTATTTTAATTTAATCAAATCCAGAGCAACTGAAAAAGATACTATTAAAAGGACTTATTCTCTGAAGTAAATACTTTTCAGAAAAAATGTACAGTTCAAACTGACATGCTAAATTGGCATCCTTACATCCACTCCATTCTGTGGATCAAAGCAAAGTTAATCATTTCCCCTGCCTTTTATCTCTTTTATGGATGTGTTTGTGGGTATGTGTGCATATGCATGTGTACGGTGTGTGCATGTGCATACGTGAGTAACACAGAACAACGGCAGCGAGGGAGGGGGTTCTTGCTTTTTTCTGTCATGAAGTTGGAGATTTTTATTTTTTTTAATCTAGTGGTACCTAATAGTCACTGCCCACTGTAGTAAAAGCTCAGAAGTATTGCAACTTTCTCTTGCCTGTGTTTGCCCAGCCACCCTTCTACATACTACAAGCACTGGGAAATTTCAATGACACAGCTTGGAATGGGTTCAGTGACCTCAATTATGCCCTCCCACCCACTCCAAACTCCTTTCAATTTGCAAAAAGCTTTAAGTGGACAAAACCCAGATGCCTTTTGCTTGTAGTTCAGTAAGAACAGATTGGGCATGTAGATTCTTGTCAAAGTGATATATGTAGTTCATTTTCCATTAACTCTTTCTTAACTAAGGATTTTAAATTCTCGGTTCCAAGTCTAGCACTCTGCTTTGCTTTCTCCTGTTTTTAAAGTTCATTATGCCTACAAGATCATTTAAAAGTGAACCTTAAAATACCTTGGCTAGACATTGACTGATGCAAAACAGAATGTTTGGTTCTGCTTTTAAAGGCAATCACTTTTTTTTTTTTTTTCTTTTTGAACTTGTTTCATATGTAATAACCCATCCTATTGTCTAAGAGAGTTGAAAAACACTAACTAAATACACTAAATAAAATCTCCCGTTTGGGAGGAAAAAGAAATCACGACTTGTGGAAACGATTTACCAGTCAAAACCAGTACACAGACCCTGATGACCTTGAGCTTGCTTCAGTTGCCTTGCTTAAAAAACTTACATTGCTTTTAATATGTTGTAATATTGCCCCAAAGAGGCAGTGCCCTTCCCCCTCCCCCAGAGCATTTCATTACACTCCCTTTCTCCCTCTCTCTCCCTCTCTCTCTCTCTTTCATTCTGCAGAAACATGTGCTGTCAATAACGGAGGCTGTGATCGGACTTGCAAGGATACCGCGACAGGGGTACGGTGCAGTTGCCCAGTTGGATTTACCCTGCAGCCTGATGGGAAAACGTGCAAAGGTCAGCCTCTGTTTGCTTTGCAATGCATCATTTGCCTTCAGCGGGTCCAGTACAAGGTGTAAATATTCAGTTATTTAATCAATACTTCTTAAGTCGAGGCAATACTGGTGTGGTGATGGCAATTAAGTTCATTCGCTTTCTCCTTCCCTGATTTTTATGTATTTACCTGGTTCAATTGCTTTCCTTTTTATTTATTAGAGGGGTTTATTACTGCAAAGAAATGAGATGCAGAGGTCAAACTGTTTCAAGCTGAGCAGAGATTTAGAGGAACAACTTGGGACTGCAAAAAGCCTTTCATTTCAAAGGACATTCTGATACCTTTGTAAAACCTCAGTCATCTGACGATGTCTGCATTTGTCTGCTCAGAAAGCGAGTTACAATTGTTAGGCAGTGCTTTGTTACCTGTGGATAATCAACTGCTTCTTACTAAGTGAAGCCAGGTATTGCTCAGAAAAAAACCCCAGGCACTTGCTCATTTCTGCACCTTGAAAAGATAAATAGCCAGCTACAAAGGAAAACCGGAATAACATTTACAAACGCAGGAGTCTAAAACCACACAGCTGATGCTCAGGTTTTACTGCTCCACAGGCAGCAGGAGAACCTTGCTGTTCTGTCTTTCATGTGTGTGTTAAAGCTGAGGTCAGGGGAAAAGAGAGCAGGAAAGAGCATCTGAGCACTTTCAGCATGTGCTCTGAGTTAAGGAGAGAGGGACAGCTCTCAAATGTCCCTGCACAGTCACACTGTAATGGCACATGAGGAGATTTAGGTACATATTGGTAGGACCAGGCCATCCGTTAGGTCAGGTCAACCATTTTCCCATTTTCCCACTTTCCTGTGTATTCCTTTGGAGCTTCTTTGCAAAAGACTTGGAGATGGAGATGCAGGAGGACATGGCATGTATTCTTGTCACAGAGAATATTTTTCATCACTCAGTGACTTGGCTTAAGTTGACCTAACTACCTAAGAAATTATTGTGAGTTTTTTTCCTTCAAATTAACCAGAAATGTCAGAATATCTTCAGTCCAGGGCTTGATGTTACTTAAAATAGTGAAACCCACAAAAATAAACAGAAAATGTGTGGTTTCCTCTTGCTACAGGCTGAAAAATCCCAGTGCTTGGGCATGATCCTGTTAGTATTTATAGAAATAACAGTCCCTTTGCCTGTTTATTTGAAAATAAAACATTTAAGCTGCCATCGCACACAATGTTAATAGTTAAGGGTGAGCACACATCAAAACTCAGTCATCTTAGTTCAAGCCACATAAAAATAAATCTTCGTTTTTACCAGCAGACTGGCTAAGCCATAGCAGAACAGTAACAGTGATTCCACCAAGTGCTTAAAAAGGAGGCATTTTAATAATGTAACATACACCTAGGCTAGATCATAATGTTTATTATTGAAACTGTGTCATGAAAAAAAAGAGTAATTCTAAATTTAGATATTTGGCCAGAGAACTAACATGAAATGATATTTATATAATAGTCGAGACTATAATTATTCCTATAGACAAAATGAAATATTCTACTGATCCTCAAACCAAATACCTTAGCTCTAAGCTCTTTCACATTTTGCTTTTCCACTTTTTTATGAGTAGAAAATATAAGAAACAGAATCTGTATTTTTATGATGCTGCTGATCCTTTCTTACTTTCTTAAAATAAGCAGCAACTGGAAATTAACACAGATGGTTTAATTAAGCACCAAGCCATTTCTTTTTAACTTTCATTGCCATTTTAGGAAATACTCTTTCTCATAAAATGGTGAAATACACTTTAATTTAATCAATAAAATTTATCTTATGTATTGCACTGTGAGATTTCTGGGCTAGATCCTGCTCTCCTGAAGCTGAAGTGATTTTCTGTTTAAACCTGTGCCAGAAGGATCCTGCTCTTAAACTGAGCAGTGAAGTTTCTTGCATAGATTTTGCAGGCAGCCCTTTGTCAAAGGGGATGCTCTGTAGGATTTGCATCTCCTGAGGGGAAAAGGGAACTTTTTGGTGGAGTGACATTGATGTCCTCTTGGCTCGTCTTGCTGATAGGTAAAGCCAGGAAAAGACCAGGCAACCAGGCAGGAGAAAAGTCAGTGTGTACAAATTCCTTTGTCTGCATTCTCTAGAAAAGAAAAGAAGAGAGTGATCAGCACAAGTTTTCTCCTTGAATTTTTTTTTTTTTTTCCTCTTTACTCTCCTTGATTTGACTGGTCCCCAGTTTCTCATACATCCAGTTCCCTGTTTCCTGCAGCTGTAATTTTACATCTGTGTGGTAAGAGCAAGGGATTCTCCTGGATATCCTTTAAAGCATCTTCAGGGATCGTGGAGCTGCCACATCCTGTCTTTATTGGGCACAGTTTTCAAGTCCATCGAGTGTCACAGCTTGTCCAAGTGAGGTTTCTCATAGAACATCATTTTAAGGGAGGTCATGTTTCTAAATGTAGAAGAAAGATATGCCATTGTCTGTTAAGGGAAAGTAGAGATATAGGGCACGTAAGAAAAGCTGAGAGGAGCTGGAAGGAGAATTAATATATTAATTGAAAAATGCAGTTGTGAGTTGAGCAAAATGATTAATATGTTTAGGCTTAATTTAGCAAATAATGTTGACCAAAAATAATGTTTTTATTGGAAAGTCTGTGATTTTTTTTTAGTGCATTTTGGCATCTTCCTCTCTAAGCCATTTTACATAGTGCAGCTACTACATGAAGTTATGTAGACACTTAGATTCAAGAGGCTTAAATAAGACTCAAAGAAACATCTGAACTTTTGGATATTGCAAAGTGGACACAGGGTAATTTATTAATGTGTAATTCTAGCTCATTTGTAGGTGATTTCCCCAATAATGTGCTTTTGCTATACTAGTAATTTATGGAAATTTGCTGACACATTTCTTCCTTATTTTTTTACAAGGGAATGAGTTCATTTTTGAAAAAAAAAAATCATTAAATAAAAATACTATTTTTCTAAATAACTAAAATTTCTATGGTTCTGTTCAACAATTAGGACTCCAGTCAATTTTAGGCATTGTGTAGACATGTAATGGGAAAAAAGTTTACTGTCCAAAATGTCTACAAGTTTTTGTTTAGTAGCTGGGTACATTAATTGTTTAGTACAGAAAAAAGGCAAGTATGCATACAAAAGGAAAGATAAGTTCTTAAAATAGAATGTATGCAAACATGCTTGATTGCCAAAAGGTGGCAAAGAAACCTTTTTAAATATACCTAATTGTTCTGTGCTTTGTTTGCAGTATCACAGTTCCCATTCTGTGGTTCTATCATAGAAGCTGGCACGAATTTAAGTCACAGAGTACAGAACTGAGTCCTGACTAAAAATCTGATAATTCTCCTGACCCTTCCCAGTGTATCAGAGCATGAAGGGTGTAAGAGAGCAACTTCCAATTAATACAAGGAACCTGCCTTCAGTGGTTTTGCAAGAGGTTGAGTTCTTCCATAGTGAGAAATGAGAGTTCATTGTACCTCAAAGAATCAAGCTCCTTTTTTAATGCAGAGTACAGTCTGGTTCATACCAAATGTCAGTAAAATGGGAGGGGGAAATTGTTGTGGAGATAGTTTTAACATGGAATACATACAGGTATTGGCAGAGCACATAGGAAGAGTACTGTCCACTGTCCTGGAGGATTGCTTTGCTTTCTGGAAACTGGAAAAACCTTTTTAATCTCTGATTAAAAATCTCTGATTTCTCCGTTACATTACTTACCTGGTCTTGCAGTGAAATAAGAGCAAAAGTGTTGTCTGTGGTCTAGTTAGAATGATCTTCAGATGTATTAGTGGAGCTTGGATAAAAGTTCATTAACCTTTTACTGTCTTTTAAAAGTCAGCCTTGAACTCAAGTCTTCCTTCAGTTGGCTTGGCACACAATGGAGAATTCTCCTTTATTCGCTTCAGCTTTCCTGTCAACTTGGCCCTTAATAAGCCAAACCATGGAGGCTTTTGACAGCTAAGAGAAGAGACATTCCAGGCAGAAACAGTTCCATATTCTCCCTCTAATTAATGCTATTTAATTTCTACTGCCATTGTAACTGGGTGATGCCAGCTTGATGCTCAGTTCATTTGGTGTTGTTGGTTATTGTGCTGCACATGAGGAAACAGTGTAGGTCACTTCCTTGAATACCTACCAAGTTATCCCACAGAATTCAGCCAATTCAGACAGAAAGGGAGACTGTAGATTAAAAAGACGTAGAGGCCCGGGATGCTTATTGCTCATTACCTCCTGCCCACTTTTTAATATCCTCTGTGTTTTGCATATCAGGGGTTTTGTGGTCCTCAGCTCCCTTGTTTGATGGTTTCCGTGCCTCCTTCCTGCTGAGTGACCTTTTCATGGATCCAGCTCCATTCTGCCTTCAGTGAGAAGATTCATCAGTTCAGCATTTTAATTATACTAAATACAGCTCGGGTAACTTGATAATGCAGGAGGCTCATTTGCAAAAGACTTGTAGGGTTCAAGAGGAGTGAAGTCAGACTAGATTAGACTTAGCACAGATTTCTGAAGATTGTTCAAATCCATCTGCCAAACTGGATCAAACAATAAAGAGCTCACTTTCCCCAGGGCAGCTACAGAAGACAAGCTGAGCCAGGGAGAATTCTTCTCTCAGGACTTAAAGTAGAGAAGGACTGAGATGATGGCAAAAGATGATATCAGAGAGAGACACTTTCCTTTGTGGCTTCTCTAAGAAGTGAATCAGAGCAAGAGGAAGGGCCACAAGCTTCTAGCATGGTGTAAAATGTATGACCATGTCTATGATATATATGCTCCATTTCTGCCCTGAAATTTAACAAAGAAACTGTGCCCCCAGGCACCCTTGTGCCTGAATAAAGCAACTTGCCAGCACTCTGCACCTAGACACAGAGGAACTGTGCAGGCTGCAGCCCTTTCTGAGCGCCTAGAGTCAAATGACACAGCAAATGAAATTTTTAAGCAGGAGAAACTGGATTTTTAAGGGTCATTGAGCAAAAGTAATATCTCAACTATGAGTTTTTTACAAACATCCATAAAGTGCTACCTAACTTTGCAGTGTCCCACAGGTGTCTTGTAGTAGCAAGATGTGGATTATTTTGTTCAATTGGCTTTCTGTTTTTGCATCATTTCACCCGCATTTCATCATTTGATTTGCATCTTGTGACAATCCACCCATTAAGGGGAAGGAAGCTGACAACAGGATTTTGGGATTGGAATTGTCAGGGGGTTTAGTAGCAACGTGGTATTACATGTTCATAATGTGCCACCAGCACATAACGTGACTAAATACAACAGGGTCAATTCCTGTGCAGGAATAGGTCTGTGGCAAGCCCCAGGTGATCTCACAGATGTATGTGCAGGAGACAGAAAGTCCCCTTCACGTCTCCAGCTCGAGGTGGTGAGTTTTCTTGGCTGTGTGACACTCAGCCAGGCCCTTTTCAGCACCCTGGCATATTTAACTTAGAGCGGTGTTACGCCGGGGTTATGTGCCTGCATGGCAAACATTTCTCCTTCCTGCTGTCTCATTGTCATGGTGACCCAGCCGTGGGGTGGGCTCTCCACTTCCTCCAAACAGGAGCATTCCCATCCCTCAGCATTCAGAGGCAGCAAAGAAATGTGGCACTTACCCGCTTAAATCCTTGACTGTGCCGCGGTGGGAGTATCAGAAATGCCTGAGTGGTGAATGATCTGTCCAGTAACTCAGCTCTGAAACCTCCTTTATCATTAAGCAATCTAGGGGGGGAAAAAAAAAAAGAAAAGAAAAAAAAAAAAGAAAAAAAAAAGGCAGCAGGAGTGTAGAGACTAATGAAAAATTTCAAAGAACTGCATCAAAGTTTATTTGAAATAAAAGGGAAATTTTGCATTGGCTGTGCTAGCTTGATATAGTAATTACATTTTTTAAAATCTTGCTTAATTGCTGCCTATTAGAGCAGGAAAATGCGTATTAAATCGGGTTTGAGTACACACAAAAAAAATGAAACCCTGAAAGTGAATTAAATTTGAAAATGGAATTGTTTCAGTGAGAAAAGAGTTTTTTAGAGAATGACTTCCAGTGAAACAAAGTATGTCATGTTTTGTTAAATATGAACTGAAAGGTTTCATTAAATTAAATGCTTTAAATTAATGCTTGACATCAGTTTGGTATAAGATTATGACTCAGATGCTGAAGGCTTTCTCTCTTTTCATTCAGAACACACTAACAGTAAGTGAAAAGCTCACAGTGAACAGTTTAGCTGGCCAATTTGGCTTCATTTCCTGGCTACAGAGTATCTGTGAACAGTTATGATTTCCTCCATACTTCCATTAATCGAAATTACTTAAAATTTGTTTTAGGTTTTTTTTCTCTAAATTGGATTAAATTGACTAAAGCGCTTAGAATTGCATCTTGTCAGTCCCAATCAATTCATATGAAACTGAAAATGTTTCCTCTTTTTTTAAAGAAAGTACACCAGACACAGCACAGGTTATTTTTACTGTTTATTATTAGTAAGATATAGGTGTTAATCTCATATATCCACTCTTAACTTGCCTGAATTATGATAATACCTTTATTCCACTGTGATTGATCAGGTAAATTTCAGAGCAGGTTTTTTTTTTCCATTTGTTGCCTAAATGCAATGTTTTTGCTGTTGGAGTACCTGTGATAAACTGAGGTTTTATTTGATTGATATCCCTGATTGATTTGACTTTTTTTTTTTACATGTTAGTAAAAATTAGACAGTAAAATATACCCCAGTGCAAGAAAACCTCTAAAAGGTATGCATCAGTCAAGTTTACACTTAGACAGAGAAAACTTTTCATGGGTTATGTGACCACACTTCTCACAATAAGAGAGGTCTCAATGCCTTTAGAGTCATGACTGTATGTTTGGAACCTACAGGCCTTCTGAACTAAGATGGATCTGACTTAAGAGAGAAATACAAGACAGGCCCAAATGGTTTCCTGTGAATGAACCTTTTTTTTTTTTTCCCCCCTTAGTTGTAAAGTGATCTCATTGGAAGTAGTCACCCAAATACAAAGTTTTCCTTGGTTGGATTCATTCACATACATGAGCATTTTAAATAGAGAGGAATTTAAATTATCTCCTGAAGAGTTTGAACTTTAACACTTAGAGGTGAATCTGTTCATAGCTGTCTGACTACTCCTGCTTTGACTCCACAGCTTCTTTCTGTGCACCTGCCATGAGCAGTGTGTGCAATGTCTGTGCTGCTCCACACAGTGAAAGCAGTATCAGTGGCCTTAGAGCAGGTGCTGGGGCTCACAGAGAGGGCTTTTCCCAGCTCACCTTTCTCTAGCAACGTGAATTTTTTTTAAACACATGTGAAGAGGTCATTTCAGCTCCCTCCACATAGAAACATAGTGGGTTTGAGCCATTAGCCATAACAAGCCATTACAATTTTCCAGTGCTTTCTCCAAAAAAAAAAAAAAAAGGAAAAAACATACATGCAAATGTTGTGAAATAATAAACTCAAATGAAAGAAGTTGCTGACAGTCATCACCACCTCTGCAGCCAGAGTGCTGTGGTACCAGCAAATGGCAGCATAAATGTCAGCTTCAAAATTATAAGCAGCAGAGAAAGGGCAGAGACCTACTTGTCTTATTCCCTTTTTTTCTGATTACATTTTCCTTGATCATTGCACCATGGCCATCTACTTAAATGTCTTACCTTAGAGAGAATTTAGGTAGTTAATACAGTGATTGTACTTTTGCATTTGATTCTGGTTCATAAGGTCAGTGCTTCATGCCAGAGGAATGTGGTGTATAGCACATTAAATTTTGTAACATTCTACTGAAATAGTGCCTTGTTTTCATTGTTTGATTGGGAAAGGAGCATATGGGAAATGGTCCCTTAGCCTTACCTCAGTCAAAGGCACAGTGACAAGGAGTGAGGGCAGCTTTTCCTTCAAGCTGATGACCAGCATCTCTTTGCTTGCTGCACTAAATGAAGGTATCCAGGCTGGATCAGTCTGGGATAGCCCAGAGCCATGGTGTGCATGTTGCTTAAAGTCTGTCAAAAGTACCAAGAGGAAAGACAGAATCACTCTTACCATACTTTTACTATGCTGGGGAAAAAAATGCCCAGCTATGCAAGTGGAAAGAGATTGAGATACACTGAGTGCTCAGACTCTTTATGAAGAAGGTGACCTGAGCACATAAACCAGTTTTACCATATCCTTGGGAATGGCAAGTAGTACAAATGTTTTAAGGCAATAAGTCAGATGCACTTCTGACTTTTTAGGGGAAAATTTCTCAGATACTTCAGAAAACTAAATGCTCGTGGGATTTCAAGTCAAGAAGCTCAGTAGAAAAGGCACTGAAAATTGCTGTTTCCTTTTTAAAACAGAGGTTGTCATCTTCAGGCCTTTGTGTACACCCCACCCTCTGTGACTCTTCATTTGATCCCCAAGGCCACTGTTGTGCCCACCGTGGGTACCCAAGTAGATTCTCCATCCTCTCTCCTGTGCATCAAATTCAATTTTCCACCTCAAGCCATTTACTTCTCCCAGCAATCCCTCAGTGACCTGCATTCTGGAATATAGTCAGAAGAACAAGGAAAAAAAGCACATCAGCCTTTGGTAATTCCTGATGGGATTAGAGGTCTTACATTATATGGCTCAGCTACCTCCTATTTGTACAAGCTTAAAGAGATGTGCATTGGGAAATAACATGGGACGGCTGGCACCTTCTGAACTCATATCTCATTGCAATAACGTGCTCCTGAGGACATGGAAGGAGTTTAATCCCAACCTGTAGGGTACCCACTTTACTTGCCTTGACAATATCCCTGAACTGGGTTAGCCTTTCCACTTCCCCCCAGAGTCTAACAAGGAATACAGGGCCTCTCCTTGAGCTCAAAATAGAAACAAAATACAAGAAAAAGTGTTAATATATTGGTGCAAAGAGGCCTGTGTTGTCCATTCAGATATGGAAGTCAGTGCAGGACAAATTCTCAGTCCCTCTCTGGTTTTCTTCAGTGTTCCTCCCTCTGAAAAACATCCTACTGCAGAGGAATCAGAGTGCCTTGATTTTTTTCAGTGGCAGGCCAAAGCCAAATGATTTTATCAAATGATTTTGTCAACGCCAGTCCACAAGCTGTCTGAAGTCAGCGGGTGGAGTTTTAGAAGTTAGCTATTAAAGTGTGTGTTGTCTTTTAGCACCCCTTAAGTGTTTATTGAAGTGGTTCATTTTGAGCCATCCTTCCCCCCCAGATGGCTTTCTGCCTACTTCTCATCAACTTAATAATAGTTATTCTTAACTCAAGAATAAGCTTCCCAATACTCAAATCAAGATCTAGTTTTCATAATTCATTATAAGCAACTCTACTTCTATCAGATTTCCTTACACAACTCTGCTTTCAAGCTACAGCCACGAACCCTCCCAGTGCTTGCCATCAGAAATAAGTGTGTGCTCAAAAATAAGCACCATTTGAGTTTGCTTCTCTGTACCTGCAAGCAAAGAGCTATCATAAAATAGATCAGGTGTAATCACAAGCCACTACAGCCACGTATCAAAACAAAAAATACCTTTGCCCTCTCCATGCTGATCATAAGGCAAATACAAATCTCGAGGCTGAGGTCTGTCTTTTATCCTAAAAAACAAGGCAAAAAATAAATGCAAAACCCTCTTATATCTTTGCATGGGCAGAGGGCCATCTTTCCCTTGCATGAGAAGCTGGCAGCTAAATTAATCCATGAACGTGAGACTGATGTCAAGAATGACAGTGGTGAAAATGTGGGTTCTGCAGTAATTAGATTCATGCTTTGAGGAGAAACAAAAGCATTAATTTAAAATAATGATTTTCTCTGTATTTGTGGTGCACAGGTTAAATGTGCAATTAAATGTCCCATTAAAATAGCTGAGCTTCCTTAAAATTACCTTCTGACAAACCAGTTCTGACCATTATCCAGTACTTCTGCACAGTTAAAGGGTTTTGAGACCACATGCCATTTTCAGGAAGAGAGCAGGAACTCTTCTTGGTGAAGGCAGATTTGTGTGAATCCCAAACTGCTCAACTGATTTACAGAAACCAGCAAATTTTTTTTGAAAAACGTTGCAGCAGCTGGATCACCCTGTCTCTTCCCCTTCCCAATTCTCCTCTTTTTCTGACAAAACCATGTGATGAAAAAAATAGAGGCATTTGTGACAAACAAGTAACCAAAGGCAGCCAGTGGGTGATTTCATGCTGTGAAACAATAATGTGTCTGCCCAACCAAAGAAAAAGTAACAAAAAACAACATTAAATGAGAGGAAAATTGGGAATTTTATAATGAAAACAGTGGTCCTGTTCAGGGCTTGAGTACTGGTATGATTTTCAGAACACACACTTTGGGGAAGCCCTGAGAAGATTCCTGTAGTTGGACCCACTAAATGCCTCTACAGGAAAGTTTCTTGCACATGAATAAACCACATGCATGCAGCAGAGATAACAGTTAGTTGGTGAAAGAAGAAAACACAAACAGAACTTATTGGTTAGAAATGACAAGTGAAAGACTAAAGCCAAAATGGAATATTAGAATACAGAGGAAGTTTTGGGGTTTTTTTTGTTTGATAGGACTCTAAGTGAGGTGCAAGACATTCTATGTCCAAAATAAACCATCATAAAGAGCAGGAGTGAGAGAGGGGAAAACTGAGTAACCAATGGGAGAACAATAATCAAGTTCAGCTTATCAGAAGAGATGTTTGTTTTAGATGAGGTGGATAAGACTCGTAAATTGGGTGAGAGCACGAGTTCCCAGGTAGCTACAAAAGCATTTTCAAAAAGCTGCCTAAATGTGGATTAAAGAAGCAAACATTTAGGCCTTTTTGCTGAGGCTGCAGTCATTTTATGCTATTCCATCGATGTTATCCAGGTCTCAAGACAAAGAACATCCAAGATCAATCCAATGTGAGGAAAACAGCAGCTGTGGCAGCTCAGTAGAAAGCTCTGTGTCGTGTCCAGTGAGAGAACCACAACCATCTGAGCCAGCACTGCTGCCCTGGAAACAGCTGTTTCAAGACTTGCTAAGACTGGGAAGTGACTGAAAACTAGGTTTTTTTTATTTTTTTCCCCACTTTTTTTAGAGCAAACAGGGAGTTGGCTGTTGTTGGTGTGTGATAAGAGAGGTGACAGAGTATCTGACTGAGGAGAAGGCTCAGAAGAGTTAATGGTAAAACCATAACTAGTGGAAGAGATGTTGGAGAGGAAAAAAGCTGCTGGTTATCAGCAGAAAGTGAGTTAATGAGCTGGACTTGAGGGAGGAAAAGATGGAAAACTCTTGGTGGTAGGTGGTGACAGTGGTCAGAAGCCTTGTGTGGGGAATCAGAAAAAGGAGCAATTGGTCAGTCAGTGAGGAGTATGTATGTGACTGTTTGATTTAGAGGCCTAATTGATTCAAACTTTCCAAGAGACACTTGAAGTTTCAGACCTCAGTGATGAAAAATCAAATGATAAACCCATTATTTTTTTATTTTTAAAAAATGAACGGAAATGCAAACTTTAGATATCAGCAAAGTTGAAATTTGTCAGAAAGAGAATGGAATGGGAAAAAAAAAAGAGAGAGTGGAGAGCAGAATCCTTCTAACTGCTGCTGCAAATTTATCTAATCCACACTATGTGTAAAGCTTTCACTGCTCCTTTCCTATTTTTAAGGGAACTTTTTTTTTTTTGTCTTTTAGGTTTTCAGTTGGGCCTTGGGTTTGGGGTTTTTTTGGCTTAAAGAGATACAATTCATTTGTCTACTGTAGACTCGTTCATGACAGACAAATATAATATAACAAATTATCTTCCATTAAAAAATTGCAGACTTGGGTCAGCTGCCATGTAACTCATTCAGTTTCATTCCCTCCCAAGGGTTCCATCTATCCCCACAAAATAAATTCATGTGTACTAAGTTAGGGGTTTTTTTCATGACTAGGCAATATCCCTGTTCCCTGGAAACTTGCAGTTGTTATTTGTCTTCGTGCACCTCCCCTTTGAAAATGCCAAATCCTTTAAATTAATGCTTCAGAGGGTCATATTTTGCATTTCAGTTGTTGAAAAGACCTTGCATTTATTCAACAATATAAAGCCCCCTGAGGATCAACAACCACGTTGTATGATGGAAAAGTGTGCTGTGCTTTCTGTTACTTGGGAGTTGACTACTCACATAATCATAACTGCCAACATTCAAAACTTACAGTATTTTTTTTTTCATTCTTTTATCGTTGCCTTTTTCATCATAAAATACAGCTTTTTGGTTTTGCTGTGACTAAATCCTGCTCTTAGTGATAGATCTGTCTTCCCTGGTACAGGGTAGATCCCTCATTGGTTGAAGTATTGTCTTCAAAAACTGATGGAGGGTTAATTTTTGGTCAGCATCCAAATTTCTTTGATTCATTAAGAGCTATTTAAATTATCATGGGCTAATTGTATTCAAGTGCCCCTTTCAGAAGGAGTAGCTTTATCCCAAGAAAGCCAGCACAGTTTCACTGGGATTTTAGAGAGAACATCGCTGCCTTTAACTGCCCTTAACACCAATTTTATTTAATTAAACAAACACTTTCTAGAAGCAAACTGAGATTCTTGGAAATAGGCACAGAGCTTTCCCGAGCAGTTAATAATTCCAAGGGGGTAAATGAAAACAACCATGAGTAAATGCAAATTGAGTTCATACACTAAATCTAGGGGTTCTTGTATCTTGGTCCAGTAGTGCAGTTAGCTCACTTGCCCCTTTGTTCTTCATTCAGACTATATGGAAAAATTAAATACAGTAAGAGCCAGGCCTTGTTTTTTAGTGACACCTAGCACAGAGAAAATGCCCAGGGATGTCAGCCCCACACTTCTGTCTGATTCACTCCTTAAGAAACACTTAATTAACTCTTTTTATTCTTGTTATTAACCTGCAGCAACCCATTTAGTTCTCCTGCCTCGGCTCCTGCTGCATAAACATTACACATAACATAGAGTTATTCTGGTGGTAGTGGCTGTGTGAATAATTATGTTGCACATGGAATTATTCTGGTGGTAGTGGCTGTGTGAATAATTATGTTGCACATGGAATTATTCTGGTGGTAGTGGCTGTGTGAATAATTATGTTGCACATGGAATTATTCTGGTGGTAGTGGCTGTGTGAATAATTAAGGTAGGTAAGCAGCCAGCCCAATGTATTTGCACAGTTCTCCCCCACTGTTTTACCCACAGTCTGTACTCACTCAGGTGGCCACAGGTACAGCCAAGTTTCCCAGAATTTGATGTCCTGTACTTTTCACATGCTCTGTGAAAAAAATAAAAGAGACATTCTTTAGTGTCCCCAAGTACACATGGGAGATTTAACAGCATGCTTATTTCTCCTTCTACAGTGTTTTATAAAAAGCATTTTGATGGACAAAAGCATTTTGATTGATAAAATGTTACAGGAGGAGAAAAGCTAGTTTTATTTCCTGGGATTCCTGTGAGGTTTATCTTTGCTTCTGGCAGGGGGGGTGGGTGGTGGGGAGGGGTAATTTTAGCATTTAGCTCAGCCTAGACAGTAAAAAGACTATCAGTCTGTATCTTTATGTCTCCAGTCCCCTTCACATTCTGGTGTCACAGCCTCAGACAGCTTGCACTGTTTGGGTTCGTGGCACTGCACTAACATGTTTTTAAGGTTAGCAAAGAATTCAGTGTTCAGCAAAAATTGTAAATGAAAATCCTTTCTTTTCACATTAGATTTAGTAAATCCCTTCCCTTTTACAAATGAGAAATCTGGGCCTAACCTATTATGACAGCATTTCTGAGTTTTTCACCTGCAAAGGTTTTTGTGTTTTATAAATCTAATTAACTGTAATAAGAAAATAATAGGACATAATGTTTGTTTTACAAGGTGATTGATCTCTTGGCAGCCTGGCAGACTCTTTTATTGATAGGTTGGTGGATAATGTCAGAGTGGATATGTCCTGGAGGAGAATAGCTGACACCTAAATCCATATGTGACAGATTACCATCTGTGTTGGAAGACAGGTTTCTTCGTGAAATTGCGAAGATAACAGGTGAAAATTGAGAAAGTGACATGAGGGAAATGTGTTGAAACCTGCCTCAACCTTTCCATGCTCTAAGAGCATTTTCACAAAGCTCTTTATTTTGTGGGCAGCCTGTTTTCAGGATGAGGGAGATTAAATTTTAATTACATTCATTCCTGTCTGCCCAGTCTAGATTTAATCCTGTTAATTAGGAAAATGCCTTGTCCCACAACCTAGCTATAAAGCTAATTAAACAGAGAATCTTCATTTGCTACTTAGTGGAACTTCAGTTCAGTAATGACTATCATACTTTACAGTTAATTAGCACTGTGGGAGGGAAAATGAGGATGTTGTTGAAGCACAGAACTCAAATTAGAGGTGCTATAATATATGCTTTATTTCATTTTGTAGCTATCTGATGCAGGCAAGTTGCACACTATCCTACCTGCCTCAGTTTCACATTTGTTAAAGAATTAATTAAATGTGTCTCTCCTGCAGAAGTGTAGGTTTAATGTAATGAAGATAATAAGCTGCTGGCCTTTGAAATCCTAAAGTGCAAGGTACTGCATAAATAGAATTATTCCTCCCTGAAACATGCAAGAGGCAATGAACTGTGTTTTTTGTGGTGGAATAGCAATTGTACCCCGTGAAGTAAACATGGCCCTAACACTCCTGCAGACATTCACAAAATCTTCCAGTGCAAAGCACTGCCAGCATGGAACCTGCTGCTGGATCAAACCATTCTGAAGCCCAGACTAGAAATTTCAAACAATTGTAATTCGACTTAAAAAATTTGACAGCAAATGACTTGGATTCATAACATCTTGTTCCATAATAGTGCATTTTAAAGTATTGGTGCTGAAAAAACCAAGTGATAATTGCCAATCCCCAATTTTACAAATTAAGTAAAGCAGGGACGTGTTACACCTTGCCCAAATGTTGGATAAATCCTTTGTAAAACTGGAACTAGGACTTACAACTCCCTGGAAACTAACCACACAACAGCTGGCTTGATGCTTCTGGATGGAACCAGCAGAGCCTGTGTTCTACTTTGATTTAGATTTTCTCCTAGTGGCACTGATCCAGTGAATGTGGGGATATGAAATTATCTTTCTACCTTAATGAGATATCCCTGGCACGCGTTATTTAAGATGCTATGCAATATCACACTTAGAGTATTGCCAGTGGAGCCTGGTAGCTTCTGCTTGTGTTAATCCTGAGTTTACAAGTTTTATTGAGAAGAGGCAGGGCAAATACCAAAATAATTTCAGCCTGAGCAGTGGTGGCTCTGTAATATTTGTAACATGGAACAGTGTGCAGTACAAGGTGTTTTGTGCAAGCCTGGGGGTGCTGATTGGCACCCCAGGGTAACCTGCTGAGTTGTACACTGAGCTTGGATTCAAGTGTAGATGAGTTAGTTATTTTTTCTGTTCCTCTATTTCCCCACCTCTGGCATGGGGCTAAAAAAGTTTTGTGGCTGCTTTATAAAGTACTTTGTGGTCTGTGTGCATCAGGGAGCTCGTATCTGTGTCTACAAGGCAACACTAGTTCCAGTTTTTAGGGGACAATGGTGATTTGTAAAACCGTGAGAAAGAGCAAGGGAAGAAAAGCACGGGGAAAATTAGGAAATCAGGGAATAAACAGAACCAGCAAACCAGCCCACCTTGCAGAAAATATATTTATATTGATGCCCACTGTACATTGGTAAAAGCATTACTAATTCCAACACACTGGCTTTCATTATTAAAAACGAGAAGTTTCAGTAATTATTTTAGGTTGATCTGGAAGTATATTATTTTCCTGGAGCTAGGTAGCATTTTAAATCTGCAAAGGATTAGACAGGCACAATCAGTTCAAATATTTGTCCAGCCATTGAAAGGAGGATCCTCACTTCCGCTGTGACGAGGCTTTGGAAATCTCCATCTCCATCATTGTTCAACAGCTAAGTTAAGGTTGCATGTTGATCACCCTTTCAGTTCCCTTTAAGCAGCTTATGTGAAATGTTAAGTTCTAAGTTACCCAAAATCCCTACTTTTTAATTTGTTCCTTGGCTTGTATGCAACGAGGCAAATCTCTGTGGGTTTGTATGTGCACACACAAGTGCATGCATGCACCCTGATCAGAACCAGCTCCTTCCAAACATGGGTTGCACTGAGCAGAGCTTAAAAAAGGTGCAAGTGGAAGAGGAGCAGGCATTCCCATTAATCTTCACAAGATCATGAAAAGAAAAATAACAGTCTGCCTGCTTAGCTGAGTCAAATTGTAGCTATGCAAGTTAGCACAAAGCATCTGAGTTTCTATACTTTTATTTAAAACTGAAAAGCTTCATTTAAAGCTGCCTCCCTCACATTTTGAGATCCTCAGAAAAAATAGGATAATCTATTATCATTACATTACATTACATTACATTACATTATATTTACAAACCCAGGGTTTGTATCTGGGTTCACATGGATGCACAGCTTTTGTGATGGTGTTGCTGAGCTCCATCTCCAGACAAATATTTGCAGTTGGGTTTTTTTTTCCTTCAAATATTGCAGCTTTAAAGAAGGCATTAGCTTCCTTGTAGCAAATCTTATCTGTGCTTTTGTTTGTATTTAATTGCTTGGGAATTGAATGAACCATTTTCAGGGCTAACAGGAGGCTTGAGTGCTGAGTTGCTTGTTACATTATACCTTCACCTGACAGTTTTGACCATCATTTTCAATTCTTCTGTGGTATCTCACTGGCCTGTATTTTCATTTCTGCATGTGTCCCATTTTGGTATTTTGTAGCAGATCAGCAGCTTGTATGAGCAAGTTATCATTTAACAATATTGACTTACTGCATTGGGAGAGATCCCTTGGGATTTTATTCCCAATGCACTGGAAGCCCATCCAACCTCCCAGTCTGAAACTACTCTCACAGTGTCATCAGGGCATTTTATATACAACTCCCATGGAAGAAAAACAATTCTTTACATCCTTTTGCATTTCTGAGGACAAAGGGGAGCAGAGCCTGTGGGAAGTTGGAGCTATTTTTCTGCAACCTGCATCTTAAGGAGCCGCTTGTGGACTGTGTTTGAAGACAGCAGGTTTATGACTGCTCCACAGACAGTCCCGACAGTAGTAGGGGAATATTTGACTAAATAATGTCAAAGCTGGTAGAGACAGCACCCTGGGTTTGCACTGTGTGTTTCTGCCCGACAGGAGAGGCAGAAATGCATACCCTGTGTGAAGTTCAAAGAGGCACTTGACAAAGTTGGGTACCAGTGAGTTTAAAGATAAATGGGGCCTCACCTTCTCATGCAGTGGAATGATTTATTTTCACATGGCTCATAACACCAATTATTTATAGCCGAGGAAAGAAAAATAGTGGGTATACAGACTTTTTGTAATTTCTCTGAACCAGTTAGGCATGATACATACAGTTGGATACTGCTCTCTTCCAAGTGAAATGCAGCAATGTGCTGCTCTCCACAGAGTGAAATAATTTTTACATGCCTTGTCAGTCTCACTATGGCCATGGAAAGAAATACAGTGAAAGCAGAGACATTGGCACTGTTTATGTTATTTAGAATGTTTTTGCAGCTAACAGTTCTGACCTCTATTCTGTTTTGATGGTCCCTGTTTCAGAAGGTCATGTCATGTTTTCCAGTTAGAAGAAATGGATAAATACTTTCTTTTCCTGTGGACTCTCCCAGGTTTTACCCAGATCCTGGTTCAGAATTATTCCAAAGAATTGCTGGTGTAAAGCTAATATGCTGCAATGTCAGTGGAATTACAGTTATTAACAGCCTAAAATCTACACTCTGATGCCAGCAGGGTTTCATTTTTGCCCCTTATGGTCATGAGAAACGCAGAAAAGAGACTGGAATTTGGAATGTAACATGTGAAATCTCAGGGCCATCACTTAAAACATCAATCGTTACTCCAGAATGGTGTTTGACAGGCTGCAAGTAATTTCTACTTCAAGCAGTCTCAGGCAGCAGAGTAGCCCAAAGGTCATGTTGTTCTTATCACGGCTACAAGATACTTTCCTCATGATGGATGACTGTTCTGTGTGTTTACGATGCACAACGTATTAGTAATTTTAATTCACAATTCCATTTGCCCCACGGTTTTGTCAGGGCAAGCTCAACTGTAGTTAGGTACTCTGTGCTCTGCAAAAGGATGGGACCTTTGGTGGTAATCCATCCCAAAACCCACACCACAGTCCCAGTTGCACATTAGGGAGCTGGGAGGAATCACTTCTACAAAAGGAAATGCCAGGCTGCAGGAATTGGGCCAAACATTCCTGTCTTTTCACTGCCAGTCTTGACCCGTGCAGAGGATCACAGCTGAAACCAAAAGAGTTGCTGCCTCCAGTCTCGTGGTGTTATGTAGAGTGACCCTCAGCTTGTTCTTCACCAGATCTGTCAGGTTGGGAGTTCAGGGTTATCTGTTATTGGCCAGCCAAATGCCAGAACTGGAGCACCACAGACAACAAACAGACTCCTGATTTTGGGGCACTCTGAGAACTTTGTTACCTGAGACACAAAGATTGGAGCTGGCTTTGCACAAAGCATTCAGGGCATTCCACAGCTGCTGCCTACAATTTACCCTCATTCTTTTAATTGGATTGAATGCAAAAATCACTCCTCTGCAGAACCAGACACAAAAGTAATAAGCAGCAGTATTAGTTCAGAGGGTGTGAAAACAAATTTCCCATCTCCGTGCCCTAAGTGCAACTCATAAGAAAACCTTTAGAACAATATACATTGTTCTTGCTTATTTGAGCCCTGGACATATTTCTGTCAGTGTGTGTGCAACAAAGTGCTCTTTGGAAATGATGGCTGAATTTGACTCTCAGCTGTTCAAATTTTTAGATTTACCACCTCACTCCTCTTGCTTCTGTTTATATTTTACATGCAGAAATGTGGTAAGCACTATGCCACTTTCCCATGTTGGAATCACATGTTTCCAAAAGTTAATGAATGACTTTCACTAAGAATCCTCCTAAATTCTAGTAATTTTTAAAGCATGCCCTTCATTCACCATCATCTTGCAGATTTTGATAAATTTCCATCTTCATCTATTAGACCTTTTGGCATCTAGATTTGCATTTTGCAAGATTTGCTCCTTAAAAGGCCAGCTGTTAGCTTAAAGTTTCAAAGATCTTATAGCAAGAAGTTTTTCAAAAGAAAACATCACTCTCCATTTAGTTCCTTGAAAGATCTTGTTTTCAATTCCAGAAGTGGGCAGCCAAGGTTCAATGTCATATTACTTCCTCACTGCATGCATTCATAAAAAGAGCTATTTTTTATCACTCTTCTTCTGAATAATAAAAGTACATTTTGGTTTTTTTTTTCCTTTTCCAAATAAACATGAGTCCATGGTTTTATAATTGGGGGAGGATGGAAAGATGCCCTGTATTTCAAATGAGGTTTTGTGGCCTGTTATATACTTACTTCACAACCTTTTATGGATTGGAAAAGGAATTGGTCGTTCCAGTTCTTCAAGACCTTTGGGAGAAATTAAAAGGAGTGGGAAGTAGAATCTGTCTTCAGAAGAAGCAGCATTTCACAGGCACTCACAGTTCCTTTTCTGCTACACCAAGTGAAAAAAGTTTGATCCATGCAAATGGGTGACACTGTGTCACTGAATAATGAGCAAAATAGCATATAATGCTCATTCCAAAAAAATGTATCCTTGCATTTGTTTGTGTAAGGATGATAGAAGTATTTCTTCAAAATTCAAGTATCTTTTACTTCATGTTTGTAATCACTTCAATTTTTCATGTGTTTTCATGTTTTGATAGTTCCTATACAAGGTCAAACGATTCACATCCTTCACGGGTTGAAGTCTGCTCTCAGGCAGAGTCCTCCATCTGCAGAGAAACTTCCCTGAATGTTCCCTAACACCAAAGTACCTCAGCTTGGGTCATCTGTTGGTTCCAGTTCTGAGAGAAACACCTCTCTCTCCTGAACAGCTCAGCCCATAGGTCTCCTTGTAAGCCTTGTGAGATAGGTCTGGGAAGGGACACATCTGACCAGCCTGGTTCCTGACAGGGACAACAGCCTCCTTGGGGTTCTGACTTCTGTATTCCTGCCCTGAACGACTGAAATTGCTGTCACAAACTCAAATTTTTGCTGTCACTAACTAAATCTTTGCTGTTTATTCTTTGCAGATATCGATGAGTGTTTGGTAAACAATGGTGGCTGTGACCATTTCTGCCGAAACACGGTTGGCAGCTTTGAGTGCAGCTGCCAGAAAGGCTATAAACTGCTCACAGATGAAAGGACCTGCCAAGGTAATACCTCATTAACCTTACTCTTCATATAATGAGAACGTTTCTTCCAGTGGATTTTTTGTTGTTGTTGTTGTTTTTTATACTTAAGTCATTTGTACTGCAGGTTTTAATTGTACTGTCGTAGGAAGTAAGGTTAGAAAACACCTGGGAGATTTCTGTTTTCTGAGGTGGGATTAGAAGATTATTGGAAATTTCTTGTTTCAATGTTTTTAGTAGTAGGAATGCCAGTGTCCTGTTGAAGTGTAAAAATCCAAGTGGCAGTAGTGGAATAGCCTCAGGCAAAGAGTCTTATGTTCAAATCCTCTCATTTGCTATGATCTGAATGGGACAGAGGCTTATCTTATTTAGAGCAGAGTCATGTAGAGTAACCGACTGTAATACAGCATTTACAAGACTTGAACTGAAAAAAAGGGTTTAATTTCTGAGCTCACCTTTGCCTGAGAGAAACTGTTTATGAAGGGATAATGGTGACATTTTGTAGGAATTCAAATGAAGAGTGTTTTATTTCATTTGCTGTACGTGTCATGATTTGTTACCTTAGTCATCTGATGTTATGTATTCTGTGACTAATTAAGTGCATAACCATTTCCAAGTACTGACCATGTACCTTTGGAGAAGTGGCATTTAAACTCTGTGGCTTTACTTTTTAAAAAAACTCATAGAAAAGGCTAGAAAAATGAGCATGCATCAGTAGAGTGAGAAAGGGAAGGATGATGTATTCAATTAAAATTTTGTGCAGAAAATGCCATTTTATTAATACATGATTATTTGCATGGGTTTTGAATAGGTAAAAGTTATGAAGTCCAAAAAAGCATTAATATTTTAGATCTTTTTTGTTTATCCACAAAAGAGAAACCACAATCTGATGTGTGTCATTCATAATTTTTCCATTGCTTCTCATTCCATCCATTGTTTGAGAAGCCACCTCCACCCTGACTGTGTGATTAGGCACAAAGGAGTTAGTGAAAGGTTGGTTTCAAGCTGGACAGAATGGAAAGAGCTGAGATTAGCACAGCTCGTGCCACATGGTTCAGTAGAAATAATACTGCAGGATCATGTCAGACATGGGGAAGTTGCCAGGTTTTGATTTATCTGCTAAAAACAAAGACTGAATATTAAAAAGAAACGTTCCCTTCATGATATATTTAGAGATGGTTGGGAAGACCTTGTTCATGAATTTTATGTGTAATGGCATGCTCTCACTGTGGCATCAGTCAGAGGTTTCACCATTGAATTAATTGTTATTACACCAGGAAAAAACTTGAGAAAAGTCAGGCAAGAGCTGGTGCAGAATTTATTTGTCCATTATGCAGAGGATTAATAGTAGGCTGTAGAAGCTCCCTGTAAATAATCAGGTTTCTGTGATGACAGTGAGAATCTAGAAGCAGCTCTGTAAATGCTGCTCAAGTGAGTTTTGTTTGTTCACGTGCTAGAGCTCCAGAATGAGAGAGTTGCTGGTAACAATACACACCATGCAAGGACTGAAGCAGGAGCTGATCTTCTCCCCCTCATGTGATCAGAATGGAAGTATAACCACAATCTGGCCATTCTGCTTTTCCCACTGTCAGTGAGGAAGGGCAGGCACTCAGTCTTGCCTCTACATGATACATTTATCTGTTGCTGTAACAGATCGATTTGTGCAAGCCCAGAGTTTTTGGGCTGGATGAGTTCCTCCATCCCAGATAGTCTGCTTCTTCGTTCCATGAAATGGGGAAGACAAAGTCATTTCCTGTTTAAAGTCTGAGGGTTTTTGGCCCCAGCAAACATGGTGTGATGCCTGCTTTGTGGAGAGATCACTGTGATAATTTAGTTCCTGTCTGGTGCTTAAGGTGATAATTGGTGACTCATGCAGTCAGTGTTAGCCTGCTAATAAAGAGAGGAGGAAACTGAAGGTAGAGCAAGAAATCACTGATGTATGAATCACCTGCACTTTGCTTCTTCCACTGTGAGAAGAGTATAGTCAGGGGAAGTGGTTGTAGTTATTAATGTGAGGTCCATCAGGAGAATGTGGTTTGGGGTTAGTGACTCTTTTGGGGTATAAATCATCCACGTTTTGTTTTTTGTAACAGCTGGTCAACACTGACCGTAAAACATTAATGAGGGATTCAGGGAAATTTATTTTAGGCATATTGGCCTTTCCAATGAGTGAAACAGAACAGTCTAATTTCTGTTTATAAAAGATGCTGTTGTTCATGTTACATCTGTTGTTTTGATTCATAATAGAGTTTCCATGATTTATGATCTTTCCGTCAACATTGGCCTTCTCTTCTGGTTTTCATTTTTTTAAAATAAAGATTTCTTTCAGTTACTAATCAACATGTTTACAAAACTCTCATTTAGGACCTTAGAAGTCTGCATTGTTTGGGACTGGGTCCTATTTAGTTCAGGTGGCCTCCCCAGTGTATAGAGCATTCATCTCCAAATGCATTCATCATTAATACCAGCACAAGGCAATTCTACATATTTCAATATAAAATGTTCCTTCATGTTCCCAGTGAAATTCTGAAGTTGTCCCACCTCACCTAATTTCCTTCATGTCCTTTCATTGTAGACCTCAGAGCTGACTTTGAGATTACAGGGAAATTGTATCAGTGGCAGACTTTATTCTGGTTGTTTGCAGAGCTCCCACCCTGGTCATACCAAGTGCCTTCCCCACATTCTTGTTCTCTGTGAAGAGGAAAGTTATTTCCCTTTCAGTTTTTAGGCAGGAAGGGTGAAACCAAATATAGCAGCTTGCCTAAGATCACATGTATAAATGCCTGGACTGCCCAGAGAATAAATCTCCAATTTTTGTAAATCTGCCCTTGCTCATTTGCCCATAACAAGGTATTCTTTTCTTTTGTGTTTGTGCTCATATCCTGATACAAGAATTTCTTGGTTTTTTCAAGAAACTCTGAAGCTTGGTGCTCTCTTGGTGCCACCCTGCATTTTGAGTGCCTGTATGAGCAGCCTTTGCCTTTGGAAAGGGCCTTAAAATGTTCTGCATTTGTCTGTTTACAGCTCAACCATTTTTAGCCCTGGCTGCAAAGAAAACCATTGTCAATCACAGATTACTTCTGCTAGGGAGTGGTTCTCACGCTGTGGCTCCTTGTTAGACAAGGAGAATGTGGGGGGTTCCCTTCCTTTCCCCTCCCCTGCATTCCAGCCATTTAAAAGGAAACTTATTTGTTACCCAGAAGGTGAAGAATCCATAGCGCCCTGCCAGTAATATTGTGGAGACTGATACTGTTTTCCCAGAGTCTCTTTTTTCTCTCAGACTTAAAAATAGATTTTTTTTTCCCCCTTTGACAGGGAAATCACTGTATGACAATACCACACCCATCTATTGTGTATTGCTTTAATTGATCCCTTAAGTGTAAGGTATTGTAAATACTTTGGTGCAGGAAGAAACAGTTGGATCTATTTGTATAAACCTATCAAAAGAGGTCTGCATCTCCTTTGAACATGTAGTAAAAATAACACAGTTACATTTATAGCAAGGAGAGCTTGTGTTTGTAACCTTTTTGGTAATTAATAGAAGAACAACAACTCAGATCAGTTCTAGAATGACATCAGCAACAAGCAAGCAGGCAAGACTTGCTGCAGTGAAATAAAGCTGCAATGAATGTGTGTAAGCTCAGACATAATTAACTTAATCCTCAGCCAGTATGAGTTTTAGAGCCAGTTAACTTAATTGCTTATTCAGTTTCTGTTTGTTGTGCAGTGATCTCGAAAAAAAATCAACAATAAGCAGTCTCTCTGCTCCACTCAAGTTCAAGCTTCATTAAGCACCCAGAAAAATGTGTGAAATTCTATCGTCAATAATTTTCTCCTCCTGCTCTAGGCATTGCTTTTTGCAGAGCAAGACAGTGAGAGACAGCACACACATTTGTTACAAATCTCTCCAGGGAGTGGTAGAGATAGAAAGGTGCATTATCTTGAGGGGGGAAAAAAAAAAAAAAAAAAGTGCTTTCAATGGGAACATCCAGTGATCAACGTGTGATATTTTGGGCTGCTAAATCCATATTCACCCTCTGCCCCTCACCGCCTCAGTTCAATATAGAGACAAATCCTCCCACGCTGAGGAATTTAAACTTTTGCAGGGGGCAAAAGCTCAAGGCATTTGCATCATTCTGGTCCACTTACAGCCTCCAGAGCAGGCTTTAAGGAGGATTTGGTGATATCACAGACATGATAAAGTCTGCTCAAGTTGCCTTCTCGCCAGCCATTTGAATTGATACAGCCACTGTAATAAAAGGAGATGACTGTTCACAGGGAACAGCACCTCCAGGGCATGTGGAATACCTGCATGGGCCACCTGGCTTTTTTGGGGCCTCCTTTACAGCCATAGATGACAGCATTTTTTATTTGCTTTGAAGTATTGCCTGTTTGACTGTTGGCTATTTACTACCTTACTACCAGATTTTAAACAAATGTAATTGACCTTTTTGTAGCCAGACACTGGAACAGAGGGTCTCTCAGCCTGCTGTTGATATTGCTGGTGTCTGTTCAAAGGAGACTCAGTGATGCAAGTTTCTACAGTAGGAAATCCCAAACAGAATTTGCCCCATTGCTTCATGAATAACTGAATTTTTCCCTCTGGTGATTTTCTGTGGGCACTTTTTGCTATATTTGGATAGCTACAAAGCTCTCCAGTAGAGGTCCAAGTACAGCTGATTTGAGGTGGTTTTCCCTCTCACTACAAGACATGAGCATTTACACCATCATGTCTGATATTTGTACTTCCATTTGAAACAAATGTGCTTCTCATGCCCCACTGTACCCTCCTTCCTCCCTCCTCAGCCTCACTTCCAGACAAGTGTTCCTCAAGGCCTGATGCTCATGGAGTGGAGTGACTGGAAGTAATGGCCCAGAGCAGTGATGCTCTGAGCAGATATTGAAGCAATTTCCTTAGTAACTCTGGCAGCATTTTGCAGTGCTGTCCTGCAGTACACCTCAAACCTTGGATTTTTTGTTTCCTGCTTTTTTTGGTGTGGTTTTTTGTTTTATGTCTCTACATATCTGTTAGTAGAGGGATGCTTTGCATAGGACTTCCAAGGCCTGGTGTCAGGAGAAGCCTTGTTTCATCCCAGAATGAGAGAGAGAAAAAAAACACAGTACCTGTCTGTGATCCAAGGATCCTGCAGGCCTGGTCTTGAAGTATTGCCCTATAAACTGAGTAGGTAATCACCTCTCATAATGTCCACCTTCTAACTTATTGTACAAAATATGCACTATTTGCCTTCTCAGGATAAGATTTGGATCTCCCAGCACGGGATCCCCATTTTGAAAATGAGTATGAAATGAGGGATTAATCATACAGGGAAGGATAGATAGAAGGTGTTTGTGGGAATTATTTTTGGCCTAAAGAAGCCCCTAAAGATTAGCTACAAAGATCTCATCATACTCTTCTGTATGGAACCATTGATGATAAATGTGGATGAACAGGACCGGTTTAATCCCAAATAAATCAGAGCATCCATGCCAGCAGCCCTGAATCTCCAGCCATCTTTGACACAGACTAACAAAATTAGAAAAAAAAAAAAATATTGACCAAAGAGGTTTGCACTCTTGGGTAACATGACAGTGACCTGTCACTCACATTTGATCATATAACTCAACAAAACAGTGGGCCTTGTCCCAATCACATAACCTGATGAAGGTCCCAGGATTAGGATGCACCCCTTGCATTGGTTTATAAAAGACACACTCACTCATCAAAGATAACAAAACACATCAGAGCACAGAAGTCAGGGCTGGAGCATCTGGCCCCTCAGATTTAGTTTATCAGCATGGTTTGGCCAACTTTCCAGTGAAAAGGGGTGGAAAGTTTCATTGTTGTTCTATCCCCTCTCTTTCCTTTTCTTCCCCCATTAAATACATAGAAAAGCAAATGCACTCATATGCCCATCCCCATCAGACAGATGTGCCCTAACATATAAATTGGCTTGTTACAGGCTGATTTTCATCCAGTGCAGCTGAGTCTGGCCCAAGTGTGTTTTAATTGTGGGAACTCTTCATATGCAGACAACAGTGCTGGTTCAGCAGCCAGGGCAGTGTAGCTCAAGAACCAGGCATTGATGCTCTTGAAGGAGATCCTGGGAGCTGCTTGTGGAGATCAGACTAGCTCAGAGGAAGAAAACTCAGTATGGTTTCCCTGTCACTGATGATGTTCACTCCCTATGCAGATTTTCTCTGTGGTGTTCTGCACCACTGAGCCTTACAAAAATATCTCGCTTATGACAAGCACCATATTGCTTCTGGCATCAAGATTAAAAAATACTCCACTGGGTAAGCAACATGTTACACTGTCAGTGAAAGGAATACTTCTCAAATCCCTTCTGTTACCCTGGGTGTCAGTGAGACTGTGCATATTGGTACAGTCTGCCTCTGTGAGAAAAAACGGCTCCAGGATCATACCCAGAAACAATAAATGCCCCAGGTATGAAGTAAAAACAGCTCTAGCCAGTACAAGTTTGTTTGCCAAGTGATCGTATCTGCAGTGTTGGTTGTAGCAATTAAGTCTGCTGAAACATGAAAACAAACACATCCCTCCACCACCTCCAGTTCTCTCCTCTGCAGCCGTGTTTTCATAAGTTAAAGGGGAATGTTCCTTGGTTGTTGCTTCTTGGAAGCATATTAAACCTCACAATCTAGGCTTTAAATCACTTTCTAATAGAATGAGACCTAATGGGGAGAGGGCAGATGGGACAGATTATTCCACTTCTATTTTCCCATGAAGCTTCTGACACAGGCTACTGTTGGAAGTTAGATAGTAGATTAGTTTGACCTCAGGTCTCATTCGGTATGGTAGCTCTTACACTGTTAAACTCTATAAAGTACACTGCTATCAAATTGCTTTTTACAGCTCTGTCTGGCCCCCTCCTCTTGATGATGTGTGTGGGAAGCCAAGCAAAACGTTCCATTAGTGTTTAGAAAGAGAATTTGAGATATATTTTTCAGTTGATGTTGTAGGATTTATGACTTGTATAGTGCAGAAATCACTTTACTGGACTGGAATCGTGTTATGTATTAATGAATTACCAGGATATGAGTCAGCCTTGGAATAGTTTGAGCAGGAAGGTAGCATTCTTCCACAAACAATAATCTGTTGATAAATCATGGTGAAAGCTGTAATTCAATAGGAATTGTTTTTAAAGAGAATCAGAGAAAGACTAAATGTGTATATCTATTCTCCATGCCACATTAATGCCATATTACTGTGCTCAAGCATTCAGTCACACTGATTATGGTGAGATAGCCTTTACCCTGAGTGCTGAACAGAATTGCAATAAAATGACAGCCTTATCCCAAATATTCAAGAGTTTCATTTTTCTGTGCTTGCATCTAAACTGCTGGGCCTTTCCAAAGTGCCCTGGTTTGTTTATTTTCTTCTAATGGGAATAAAAGCCTAACCTATTGAGACAGAGGAGTGTGATTTTTCTTACATTAGCCACGTTACAAACTGCTGCTCTTTGCTCTGGTAGCTTGGAGATGAAGCTTTAGTTAGGACAGGTGAAATAAAACCTAAAATCTAAGCTCAAATATTGAGTCTATGGAATGGAGGAGTGTCTTCTGGGGTTTTGCTGGGTGGAGGATTTTTGAGGCACGTTTGCAAGTCACAGTGTTGGTGTTTTCAGAGGGAGACCTGCCGGGATTCTGCCGGGGCCAGCCTTTCTGGGCAGGGTTTTTAAGCAAGTCTTTGAGGCAGAGCCAGAGAACAGCAATTCTTGTGTACATTCAGTGGTCTCTGGACTTCAGCAAGAGCTTGAAGCAAGCTGGGAATGCCCAGGTCCACGGGAAGTGTAGGGAAGTGCTGCATTTGAGTTCGCAGCTGAAAACTGAAACTGTGTTGTTGTACTTGCTCTTTCAGCACCATCAAATAACACCAGGCATATTTTCACCCAGACTAGTCCCTTGTTCCTTCAAGAAGTCTCACTAGCAGCTCCTACTAAAGGGTGATAGAGACAACACCTTAGCAACCTGAACAGTTTTCTCTTTTAAAAAATACGGCTAAATATTAAATGTATTGCAGGATAGAGGGAATATTCCTGTCTTGATACAGAAAGGGTAAAGCCTTTATTATGTTCTCCTCAGGCTGTTAAGCTGCTCCTACAGAGTTGCTCTGTAAATAGTGGCTTCAGCAGAGTGCACACTAGTAAACATATTTATGTTTGTAGGAAAACAAATAAACTGCCTGAAGTTTCTTTTAATGTGCTTCTCTTGATATATGGCTCCTCCTACCCCAAGCTCTTGACGTAGTAGCACAGTTTATTCCTATCATAGCAGGAGATAACTCAGCTTGCCTTTGCCTTGGGAAATGATTGATACTGGAAAATCATACATTTGCTTATAAAATCCTGGCAATGTCTTGATAAAAGTACTTATTTTCTTAAAAAAAAACCTTGGAAAAGTATTGACTTTAATTGCATTTTAGATTGTCCTAGCAGAACAATGGTAAGAGGATAAGCGTAATGGGAGCCAAAGCCAATTGCCTCCTGCTGGGTTCCTGAGATTAACAGAGGAACCTGAGCACAACAAAGCCCTCAAGTAATGGAGAGGGGTGGGGAAGAGCTGGGACAGGTAAGCATAGGCCCAAGAACAAGGGTAATGTCTGGCACATCTAAGCATTGTCACAACTTCTCCAATTTCAAGGTGTTCTTCACACAGAAAATTAGGCTTTTGCCTTTCTGGTCACAGTCTTTCTTTCCCCTCATGTCACAGCAGATTCAGCCCTCAAAGCCTGGAGGAGCTTGTGTTGCTGGGAGGTGGTTGTGGCCAATTGTCACACAGAGAAATACAAGTTGGCTCAAGAGGATCTTTATTTTCATGCCATAAATACTTCTGTTTCAAAATCTTACGTCAAAGACAATCTGTACCTAATGTGAGGAAGCTCTGAAGGAAATAAATTCAGTGTCAGGGATGTGTTGAGGATGGTGGTCCCCACTTCTGCCAAGCAATGCATTTGTTAGGACAGGTGCACCTTTCCCAGAGCAGTGGAGATGTGGCTGCACAGTCCCTGAAATGCTCCTGCATTGAAAAGAGCTGTTATCCAAGGGCTGCACATCCTTAATGCTCACACTGCTACAGCTTCATTGGTGCTAATACACATAGCAGCTCTAACAAAAATGCCACTGGCTGATGCTGCACTTGGCATTCTCCAGGCTGAGCGTTCAGGGGGTACAGTTTTAAATCAGGCTCATTTATCACAGCTTTCCTGACCTTTCTCTGATTTGCCATGGCTGAAAAGTTGAAAATGTACTTGGACTTTCTTTGGCCTTCCACCAAGCACTTCCATCCCTTCCTGATGTAATCATGGGAAGATTTCTGTAGCTCCTGTGATCTGACAAAATGCTTAGCTTAACTCATTTCCTATTGATTTTAAAAGTAACAGATAATAAAAATGAATAATACCGTTAAGTGTACTTAGGCATTTTTTTATACTATTAACTTTGGTTGTTAGAAGATAATGGTGCTTTACTCAGGTTCAGTTCCCTATAGTGTACTTTTACATGTTTTAAAAATCATTTGGAAATTCTCTTAAAAATTGTTATTCACAAGGATAGCAGTAAGGAGAAAAAGCTGGATGAGAGAACTGCCATGAGCTTATGGTGAGGTTGAGTGTGATGTGCTCAACAGAGAAAACCAGTACAGATTTGAAATCTTCCCTTCCAAATGCCTTTATAGAACACCTCCCTAGGCACACTTTGTGCCTGTGACCTTGGACACACTAATTTTATACTATTGTGTCTAGTCATTAGTAGGTTTTTCCCATGTTCCGTAAGAAACCAGGCAAACTTTCTTACCTGCAAAAAAAAAACAACAACAAAAAACACCTTTCCTTTTTTAACTTCTCTATTTGAAAGTATCTGCAGAGCTGTCTTTGGTGGCCAGCACTGGTTTTCTCATTCTTCTCTCTGCTAGGACAGCTGACCAAATTAAGATTTGAGCTCAGATGAAGAATCAGAGGAAGAGGGAAACTTGGCTTAGCATTTGAGGCCAGGCACCTTTTCCTCCTCAGCAGTCACATGGTGAAAAGTTGACACTGCTGTTCCCCACCTCTGCTTGCAGGACTGAAATTTAGCAAGTAGTTTTGTTCAAACCATGTTTAAAATATTAGAGGAAATTATTATCTGCCAAAATTTAATTTGTCAGGTAATCCTCTACCATGGTTCTATTTTTAAGTTTGATGCTGCCCCCAAAAATAGCAGATGATAGGATCTTCCATGCTGCTGCAGGGAAACATATCAGAAATCTTTTTTCTTGTCCAACAGCAGAGAAATAATAATGTAATAATAATGGTGGTGATAATGATGATGTATTTCATTATAGAAAGAGCCTTGGTCCAAATCCCACCACCTACAGTCAAAGAAACCCCCAAAGACCCCAAAGTTGGCTGCTAATTTTTGCCTGGCCGAAATTGCCGGGTTCTGCAGTTTCCATCCAAAAGCATAAACCTTCCTACCCCTTGGGCAAAGCTCTTGATGATCCAAAAGCAAGCAAATCCATGGCTGGTGCAAGAGGCAGAACAAAGCCCTCGTGGCTGGGAGCAGACTTGGCTCTGCAGTGCTGACAGGAAGAGGAATGTGTGGTGGTCACTCGGCTTGGCACACGTGCTAAGGGGAACACACACATGTGTTAAGGGAATAGGCTTTTACTGCAGTGAGATGTTGTTCCACAGCCCCCGTTTCTGCAGGCTCAGAGGAAGTCCTGAGGGAAGTTTGTGGAAGAAAATGAGCTTGTGGATTCTGTGTGTGGAAGAAAAAACTAAATATGGAATTTTTTGCAAGAAACTGAAAAGAGAAGGGAAAATTAATTTGTTGCTACGTGAGATCACATAAAGCTCCCTTGGAAGAGTTCCTAAAGAAAAGATTGTGTTTACTGTGGAGAGGGAGCAAGGAATCTAGTCCTACAATTTTATTGCCAAGTCTCGTTTTTTAACCTGCTTTCCTTTTGTTTTCAAACCTCAGAGATAGCGCAGTGGTTCACAGAAAATGCAACTGGTCTCTTTTGATAAGGTCTGATAGCAGAGATAAAGGAAACGAGCTGCCATTTGCCTTTAAAGACCTTCCCAAATGTACCGTCTTGTTCTTCCTAAAAGCAGTTCCCTTTGCTTTAACGTCTGGGTAAATAGTGGGAAACCAGTTGCTGTGATGTTAATGAGGGTGATGAGTTTGCTGGGTGAAGAGTGCTCCTCTTGGTGCTTAGCATCAAAGAAGGATCTGCCTGCTGCAGTTCCTCTAACCCTGAAGGGGCCAATGAAAGTTTTCTGTCTTTCGAACTGAGGTGAGTTCACAGGAATTAGTAGAGGCAGGCAGCCAGCCCAAGGGAACTGCTTAGTTGGAATCATTCCTGCTCTCTCGAGTGTAACCTCAGGCCCAAGAAAACAATACGAGAAATCTAAAAGGAGATACCTGCTAATTCCTGAAAGGATCAGGTATGCAATGCACTTTTTAAGAGAAATTATTCAGCCCTTACAAAATTTAGCAGTTAAACAGGATCACGCCAATTTGAACTCTGAAAGTTAAACTGATGGAAAAAGATAAAGGGATCTGTTTAGGAAAACACCTAGACAATCCCTTCTGAGACAGGGATGCTTTTGGTGCTTACCAAGCAAAATGCTGGAGGCTGCTTAAGTACAGGAGGTTGGATTAAATGAGTATGAGTATTTAATGTTGGCATTAAATATCCTCATTCCATCAAAATAAACATCCAGTTTCTGGATTATGTCTTGAGAGACATTATTCAATTGCAGACATGTAGCAGAAGTGTGAGAACACACAGCAAAAGGAGAAGTCAGTGATGCCCAGATATTCCTTAGAGCAAAATGAGAGCATCTAAAATGGTCAGGACAAAATAATAAACAACAGAGACAACTGTGGCTCCCTAAACTGCACTTGCACCAAAGCTCTATGAACACCAGCAAATAGCATTTGGTACTGTATGAAGACAGAGAAAGACATGGCCTATCCTAAGAGTTGACAGCCCAGGAGCAGAGATCAGGAGTTATTGAAATTACTGTGGGTACAGATAGGCTGGGAGGAAGATGAAAACAAGCTGTTTCCAGGATCTCAATATACTGAATAAAAACATCCAGGGATCTCGAGGCTGTGAGAATTAGGGAGATTATAACATTTGTCCTCAGTACAGCTTTATACTGTGTGCCTATCCCTGAAGCTGAGTAGCAGTCACTTCGTCGTGTACTGCTAAATCATTGAAATACCTCCTCAGTGGGATGCTTATATAATAAGTCACAGGTTTCTAATTATTTATTGCCTCTGTCTCAAACATATATTGCAGGTTTCTTTTGCTGTTTACATACTTTTTTTTTTTTTACTACTTCTTTGCATTCTAACAAATCATCTCTAATAAAAAGCACATTTCCTTGTGAACAGAATCAATTTCCTTCAGAAGTCTTTCAGCCCCTGATTAGTGGGTTACATGTGGTCTTCACTAATCACGTACTTAACTGTGAGCAATAAAGTTCTTAAATAAATAAATGCTTTGGTCCAAGTCAACATTAGTCATAATGGACAATTTCCCCCTCAAATTTCTGAAATGCAAGATGAGACTGTGCTACCTGGGCACTTAGCTTCCCATTAAAAGTTACAGCAATTAATGCCAGATCTGGTTTTTTTCTGCAGGTCATTAGGTATGTTATTAACAATTAAGTCTCAGCAGCAAGATGACTTGATTGCAGCTCAGTAGTGCAGTGGGAAGTCTAAATGGGTGTGGGTTTTCAATTACTTTTAAAGGCCTGGGGTTATGGCTATTTTTTTCCCCCCCTTTGTGTTAGCTTGTTCCAGAAGCACTCAGTGGGAAGGTAATGAAGTAGAAGATTTGTGCATTACTACATCTTTCCCCGCTTCCTTTTCATTGGTTTTATTATTGTAGGCTTTGAAACTTAAGGAGAAGTTAGCTGTGAGCCATTCCTCCTGGTCAGGGCTGGCCCTGTGTTAGAGAGCTACATTCTCACACGGAGGATGCATTTTTACTAACTGTGAACAGGGCTAAGTCACTGTGGATCAAAAAACCCGAGATGTGGTGGAAACCCCATCACACAGGCTGCCGTAGCAAAACAATGCCCTCCCAGCATGGAATTTAAACCACCTTTTGTTGGGGAACATGGCTGGAATCATGACTCCCTGTGGTCCAGCAACCACTCAGATTAAGATATGTGGTTTCCCTAATGTCTGTCTAATATTGTTGGAAACGGGGCTGGCTGGGCTGTGAGGTGAACAACATTACATGGGTGGTATCAGTTCCCCGCAGAAATTGGAGGTGGGGGGAGGAGGAGAAGACAGAATATAACTTTCAGCCAAAATACATACCAAAAAAAAAAAAAAAGCATTAGTGTTTATTTTAAAAACATCATGTAACACTTCTTTAGAGTTTCTATGTATGTGTGCTTAATGAATGAGAACAAGGAAAGGCTCTGTTTCTCAGAGAGGCTGATAACTTGGAAGCTGGGAAAGGTGAACACAAAACATTCTGACTAACCTTGAGTTTGGCCTGGGGTGCTCCACGCTGAGCCCACATTTGGCTTGGGGGTTAAAAATAAACCAGGGCTGCGTGAGATGGACAAAACAGAGCTACATCTAGTGGGCCTTTGCATGAGGAGAGTGTGGCCTTGTTAGGAGATAACCCCAGTGCCCTGAGAGTGGCTTTGCTGTGCCTACTGCACTGGGACACTGCTCCCAGCCTGGGGGTCAACTCCCTCTGACACCTGAACCTGAAACCCACAGATTTCCTTGTCCTGGATGTTCTTCATAGCAGCCTGGGCAGAAGTTTTGAGGTAGATAAAAATCTTTGCTGCCATAACCGAGGTATGCCTAAGTTTACTGGGAGGATTGGGACTGGATGGACTCACAGCTGTAATAGCACTTTAGAGTGTTGTTGTAGTATCAAAAATTACTATTTTTGACTGATGTACCAGTGTTCAGGGTGTCATCAGTCACTTCTACTGATGAAGGAGTTGATAGTAGAGATAGATATTTCCTTTTATTCTTATTGTACATTCCATTTCTAAGTAAAAAAAATATTTTTCTGTTTTACTTCTATTTGAAAAAGTATCTTTAAATTTAATTTACCTATTTGGCAAATATGCAGTGATCTAGTGCATACTTCATGTCTTGCCTCACCAAACACAGACAAATCAAATATAAGATGGGTTCTTTGCTTACAGTGTCCAGAACCTTTACAGTCTGCCCTCTGTTCCCCATGCCTGTTATTGCTTTTGTTGATTGTCTTTGAGCCACTCCTGTCCCGTTCTCTGTAGCACAAATAGCACCACCAAATAACAATGATCTCTCCTTGCCACTTTTATTTTCAGATCAGGTGAAAAATACTCCAGGCTCAAGACTAAACTCTTATGCAGCTATGATATATGACCTGTGTTTTGGAAGAAGGCTCCCAGTTTCATAAATTGACCCAGCTACTTAGTGTATGCCCCAGAGAAAAGCTGTTGAGGTGACCATTAGTTTTCTCTAAACAATTTCTTCACTTGCTCTGACATTATTGGCTTGTTACAAAACGCAATGGATTGTAACATTAGATTGTAAACACTAGGTTGTAACAAAATTTCATCGAGGAAAACCAGAGATGGGAAAATCCTCATTTTTGAAGTAGATTTTTAATGTGAAATTGGGAAGCTGGGCATTGAATTGTTGAGTTCTATAGCCACAACCCTCCAATTACACTTCTGTGCAAGTGAGTTTTGTCCATGTGCATTCTGTCAGGGAGTCACAGCAGTTCCTGCATGAGTTTGCAGTCCTAAAACATCTCTAAATCCAGCAGGATTTACCAGTCTCACCTCTGTGTCTGGCACTGAGCTGCTTGTTTGTAATGCTAATGCTTTTTTTTTTTTTTGGAAATGTCCTGCTTTACACTTTGATTTCCTGACCATTGGTTCCTTTTAATTACTCTGAAATTTATTTTAGAGCAATGACAATCAGGAGTACAGGGTGCTGTGTCTGAGGGCTGGAAACAGGGTACAGAAAGGAGCCTTTCACTTCAGAGCTGCTGGTCAGAATCCAGCTCAGGTTCAGGCTTAGCAAAAATCACCTCTGTGTGATGGCTCCTGGGTGCCCTGCACTCCACGTCCACAAGTGAGTCAGTGTCCACATCACACAAACCACACAACAATTGGTGCTACTGTAATTGGGAGCCTAGTGGCAGCACCAGTGGAAAGGGCAGGGACTTGAATGAGCGTGGAAAATGAGCTGCTTTATTCCCTGCTCCCTCAGGTCACCTTTGAGACACGTCTGTTTGAGGAAACTTAGAAGAAATTCGATCTCTGCTAGCTCCCTTCTGGAGATAGAAGAATTTGCTTTGCCGTACTGACAACCTGACACCCACTAAAAAACTTTACGTTCAAGAAAAATAAAGATCATTATGGGATCATTTAACATGGGAAAGCCTGAACTTTAAAAAAAAATAAAAGCTACATATGATTGAAAAATCAACAGTAAAATCGAAATGCTGACTTGAAATAATAGGAACCTAGCCAAACTAATATTATCAAGCATGGCCACGACTGCCAAAAATTGCTTCCCTCAAAACCCCAGGGAAATCCTGCTCTTTTATTAAACCATTGAACGATCTCTTCCAGTTGAATCCCTTCTAGGGAAAAAATAAGGAGTGCTTCCTCTGTTCAAACATTCTCTTTGGAGAGGTGAGAACATGGATTGCTGGAAGAGATATTGGACTTTATTCAGCCTGAGATGGTGCCTTGATGTCATGGAAACAGGGACTGGAAGGAGTGCTGTCAGCAGCACAGGACACCATAAAGAGAAGTCTGGCACTGCCAGCGTGCCCATGAATCCATGGTGGAGCTTGGAAGGGACCTTTGGAGGTCACCTGCTCCAACTCCTGAATTTGGCACTTCCACTGGGTCTGCTGTGAAGTAGGGAGTTCCTTTCTTAAGGTTTTATATGTACTATTAGTATTCCTAAAAAAAGCCAGCAGGAAACTAATCATGTGCTACCAGCAGTGAATTTAGCCCCGTAGTCCCTGCAAGCTTCAGACAGCTCAGCTGTGAAGACACCTCTTAATATGCTGAAATGACACAGTCACCTATGCTGATTGCAGTGGTGACTGTGGCATGAATTTTTGGCTAAGTAAAAGTAAAAGAAAAAAAAGGAAGTGTTTGATGTCAGATAAGTGCGTTAGCAAATCTGGAATGTTCAGACAGCTTGGGCTACATGTGAATTTATGCCCAATGCAGCCAAAAATAGAATACAAACTTCAGCTTTAAGCTGAAGTTTTGCACCGCAGTTCTTCAATATCACAACATTTTGACTTTTCATCTTCCAACAACTTTAAATCATTTTAAGAGCACCTCAGACCCAGGAAGTTAATTTATTAGTATTTATTTTGGGGTGTGAGAGGGGGAAAATTCGGAGCAACACAATACAAAATTGTTTGTGTTGTTTGAGTGTTTACATGGGGGTGGGGGCGAGACTGTAGCCTGTCACATCTCTGCTTTTGGATTTTTTGACTTCTCTTCAGTAGATGAGGCTACCAGATTTTGCAGTGTTGCCTGTACAGAGGGGACAGGGTTTAGATGCCCACATTTGTTCCCCGTTGTTGTGGTAAAGCAGGATTTGAAACCCGGGGCTGTGAAGGTCAAATTCCCAACCCCACGGTGTCTTGTGAGATGCACCTGTGTCACAAGGGTGGTGGGAAATAAGCACATCCTTCCAGGCTAAATATGGAGAGGTGTTGTGAAGCACCACAGAGGTGTGAGGGCCAGCTTCAAAGTTCCTGGGAGCCCAGGGATGACAACAGCATCCAGAGCACAAATTTCAGAGTTTCAAAACACAAAGCAAGAGAGGATTTCAACATCCTGTATCACACCACCAGTTTCTTGTAATGAAGAGCATGTGGTGCATATTTTTGCCTTTTCTATAACAAGTGCTGAATTCCTCAGGGGGCTGGTGATTGTGCAGACAGGGCTCTGCTGAAAGCTGGGTCGCTCCCTGCCGTCCTGAGGCACGGGGCCTTCCTTCCATCTAGCAGCCAGAGCAGGATGCTGAATTCAGCAGACTGAGTTTCTGAGAGCAGCAGCAGGATGAGGGGTTTAAAGGGTGAAAAAGCTATGGAGTAGAAATACATCTGGCCATCCTGAGTGCCAAGTTTGGCCATCCTGAGTGCCTGTCACTTGGCAAACAGTGGTCACGTCGTCAGGCAGACTGTTCTTCCAGGGGCAAAGAGGGAAGTGCATCCTCCTTAATGTGAAGAAAAATAAGCCCTAAATGCAGCCACACACAAGGTGCTGCATGTGAAAGCAGTGCATAAACACTATGGACTAAACCTAGTGCAGGATAAGATCACTCTTGAGAAATACAAAATTGGTTTTGAAAAAGAGACTCCCAAGGTAAGCCAGAGGCCAGAAAATGAACTGCTTTTGTAAAATTTCCCGCAATTCCACACAGCAAACGAGGTTACACATGAATGAAATCATGATGTATGATTTGGCTTCTTAAGCATTAAAAGTCCTTTAAACTATAGCTGCAGTGTTCATTCCCAAATGATTTCACTTTGTGTATTTATTTAGAGAAAGCTGAAACAGTTTGCCATTTGTGTGTATTCAAAAGCTGCACATATCTAAGACTATAAAGGAAACCTTAAAAAGAAATTACTTTCAGAACTCAAATGATGATATTTTAAAATGGATAAAAAAAGGCATTAAAAATTAAATAGATGTAAGAAAGAGAAAAATCTCAGTTGTCATCTTTTTGTGACTTGATCATAGAAAGTGATTGTGATGCACATATAAAACTGGATAGCATGGATTTCTGTTCATCATGTTTATTTCATTTTATGTTATGCATTTGCCTGAACAGTTGCTTCCCACATTGTGAATTATCTTTTGTGTAAATGTTTTGAAACATTTAAAGTTGGAGGTCATATAAAATGTAGCTGTTTGTGCCATTGTAAATTTGTGCATAAACTCTCACACAGATTTGGGTTTGTGTACACATACAGGAAATCTTCATTTTATAGTTCTGGAAGGTAAGTATTTGCATTTATAAAAACAGAATGGGACTTAGAATGTTTCATTAAATGCCAAAACTGTGCAAATAATACTTGGATAAAAGAATTGTGTAGAATACCCTGAAGTAGGGTGAGTTTTCAAGTTTTTTCAAACACCAACAGCTTTTTAAACATGTACAACATGAAAGTCTAAGTTACATTTTGTCATGGTGTTGTTCAGGTTTTGTTCTTAAAAAGTAGCTCTTGAAAGGGTGGAGACTGTCATAGGAATACTATTCCATTCATTTATAACCGAGGAACAGTGGAGGAATGAAATTTATTGAAATGACCATTTTCAAATAATGTCATTGTATTTAGTTTTCTGACCTATAAGCAGAAAAATTAACCACTGAAGAGAATTTATTAAAAAAAAAAAAGGCCACAATAAAATTTACTCAAAAGTGTTATTTTGCACAGATTGCTGTTTAAGGTACCTTTAATGTTTTCAGCAAGTCCATTCTGTCAGGACTGCTGTCAAATGAACCTCCACAGCACCTGCTCAGCAAAGCCTTTGTACTGTCCTGGAGGCAATGTGCTCTTGGTTGCTTTTTTCATGGCCTGCTGGATGAAAGAGCTGTATAAGCCAGGGTTTCACGTTGCTGAGCAGTGATAATTAGAGATGCCTGACTTTTTTTAAGGAGAAGAGGTCATATTTTCTTGAGTTGGGTGGGCTTTGGACTAATATTTTCTGTGCTAGGTGCAGCCTGTCCATTCCTTATGCTGGCTTGTTCTCTGGCAGTGTTTTGCTTAGCCTCTGCAAGTCTGTACAGTCTTGTAAGGCAGAGCAGAAGTCTGGGAGCAACTCCCTGTCCTGGTGGGAAAGATGTCAGCATATTGGTCAGTGGAAGAGGGAATTGCTTGATTCAACCTAAACCTTTTTTCCATTGTGCCACTAACTTCCCCAAAAGCTCCATGCTCGCCCAGCCCTGCTGGGTCAGTGTGATCAGAAGTTAAAGGTTGCCATCTAATGGGGAACGTACATAAAAAGGTCCTCATCGGGTTTTACCAGATTGTCTCTTCTTGTCCTTCTCCACGTACCTGTAAGTATTTTCTCTGCAAGGCACTAGAGGAATGAGAATGATATTTTATTCTGATTTTACGTGGGATGGTAAATGATACTTTATCAGTAGCAAGGCATTCTAACCCAGTGAGAAAATCCAGTCACTCAGTGTAACCTGATTAAATCTAATTTCCTAATGCTTTTTCTATTAATTCAGATATAGATGAGTGTTCCTTTGAACGGACCTGTGACCACACCTGTATCAACTACCCTGGAAGCTTTGAGTGTCTCTGCCACAAAGGCTACACCTTGTATGGACTGACACACTGTGGAGGTTTGGAAAATAAGTTTTGCATACATGTGTGTTTGTTTGCTTTGTGAGCTGTTTACAGAGCCACACATTCTTTTAGATTAAGGTTTTATAACTCAAGATGATAGAGGCATAAAGTTAAAATAAACTTAAAGTGTCATGAGCTGGGTGTGACTAAAATTTAAGTATCTCAAATTTGCTGAAGCATTCCCAAGAGAAAAACACCAATGAAAACCAATGTCCCACCATTTATTGATCAGAACTTCCACAGGAGTGAGGTTATTCACAACTGTAAGGAGGCTTCATATGATGGGCAACAAAGAGAATAGGGGAAAGGTGTTAATTTTGCAAAGTTTATGTATTTTGGCTCTGTTGGCATTTGTCCTTACCAGTCTGTGGCATAAACTGCCTGTGAAATGCATAACAGAAGGCTGTGGTGGATCTTCCTCCCATCTTCTGGGGACCTGCTTTCAACTTTTTTGGTATGACTGGAAAGAATTGGTGCTGTAATGTTTCATTATCTAGGAGAGGGATATTTTTGAAGTGCAGCATTACCACCATGACCAAATTAGAGGTTCAGCTGATGTAGCAGAAACAGATGCTGGCCCCTCACTTCTGAGGACTGAGTTCACCTGATTGTACAGTCAACATGAGACACTGCCAATGGTATCTCTGCATGGCTTCTTTTTTGGGAGAAAGGTGTAGGAGGTGTATGCTGGTCTCTCTTTTATGGAGAAGTACCACATGAATTCATGGTAAGAGTAGAGGCAGGCGGGAAGAGAATAGGAGTCTGTCTGAGGAAGTGATTTGGGAACAGACCCCACTTGAAAGCAAATTCCGAGTCCGAGAGTTTTTGGGACCTGTCTTATGTGAGGTGTGAAGAGACTGATCTTCAGTTTCACTGTTAATTCCTCAATGACTTAATGTAATAATTTAGGGAAAGCCTCAAAGTTTGGGGTTCTGCCTCAGTCTTTAAATACGCTTCAGCCTCAGTTCAGCTTCAGTCTTTTCAGTAAGACTGAAGAAGGACTAAAAACTCTAACTGGAAATATTCAGTGCTGAACTTTGAGCAAGAACATAACGGGATCCAAACCTCCTGCATTTTTGCATTATGAGCAGATACAGAATGACAGCTCTGAATCCAGACTTGTCCAGGCTCTAAGTTTTGCCCTTAGGCCTGTCATTGGTTTTAGTCCTTTCATGCTTAATTTTGAGGTCTACCTTGTGAGACAGAGCATTAGCAATTCTGTGTATCTCCTGTTGATTTGGTGTCATTTCAGCTCATTAAATAAATAAATGTCCTTTCTGGTGGTGGGAAGAGAGGAGATGAGAGATTGACCTTGTCACAATGAATATGTGAATGCTGAATGCATGGACTAAAAAGGATACACCTCATACTGGCTAAATACTTTTCTAATGTACCAAAAGTTGAAAGATTTTCTGTTTAATATCAATGATAACATATACAATAATTTCTTCACCTTCTTGCAAACTTTACCTTTTATTTTTATTTGAGGAGTAGAAGCCTAAACTACACTTCAACTGCTTAGTTTCTTTCCAAAGCATCATTTCCTCCTTCACCTGAACTCCTAAAAGAAACTCTGGGAATCCCTGTGGAGAATTTATCTCCTTTTTTTGCAGAAGTGATGTAATCTCACAGAGGTTTAAGCTATTTTTCTATATAATGCATTATTGTCCACATGCTGCAGTGACTTTCAAGCATGTTTTGTATCCTGTGAGTACTTCCAAGAATTTCAGTGTAGTTTCAGTGGTTCTGGCAAATAAACTATCAAATGCATACATCCTTGGGAGAGTAGGAGCTGCACAGGTTAAGGACAAATACATGAAATGTGCACTGAAGTTGTTTGGCACTGTGTGTCTTTATGGACTATATGTTTATAAACTATAATTTATAGCTTTATAGACTGTATGTTTGTATGGACTCAAATGTAAAAGATACAGCAGAAATTGGTTTCCTTATGCAAGTCATGTCTTAATGCACAGTTATATGTGTGTACACATGGTTAAGACTCGTCACAACTTTAAATATGTTTCATTCAGATATTGATGAATGCAGCATCAGCAATGGTAGCTGTGACTTTGGGTGTCTTAATACCATGGGGAGCTATGAGTGTGTCTGCCCACCTGGAAAGAAACTGCACTGGAATAAAAAGGACTGTGTTGGTAAGTGTGGAATTGTCACTCAGTGGTGACTGTGGTGAGGCTCCTGTTCTCCAGGAGGGTGCAAAAGCCCCTGGTTTTCTTTGAGAGAGGCTGCATTTTTACAATCCAGATCCCCAAATTCATTTTATAAACTCAGATGACACCTGATCCTGTGGAGCTCCATGGGCTAGGATACAACTGTAGGTCGATTAGCAAATGAGAAATAAGTTGGATTTTATTTGTGTGGAATGGTTTTTTTTAAGTTTATGAGTCCATTCACAGAAATCTAAGTAGTATTATTATCTTAAGTATTTTATACTTTTGTCATTAATTTGCCCCCTTCCCATCTCTGTAATGTCAGCTATAAGTCTTACCTCTAACACTAATTTAGAATATTCAAAATATTTAACTTTTTACAACTAGGACATGGTAGGACATAACACCTACATTCACAGAACCATACCCCAATTTTTCAAGTTATCTCTAAAGGTGTCCTGCTTCATATAAAGTAGTGACACTACCTGTGTCAAAAGTATTAATCAGCGAGCACAAATCCTGAGACCAGAAAAATTTGGCACTTGCTGCTAGTGCCACTTTGTGGCAGACCTGAATTTCTGTGTCCTTTAAATAGATTACTTCTTTTTCTGAGTCTTATTTGAAGCTCAGCAAATCTTGGCCATGGCTATAGCCTAAGCATTTTCTGTGAGATTTTAATTCTGGTTTTTCATTTTTAATGAGAATGGCATACCTGGGGATTTTCATGGCCAAATTTTTTAACCACGAATAACTTCTCATAGGCACATTTGGGGATGATGCCTAATACCTAACTGGGAACAAGACAGAAGAAAAAGAGGGGTCTCCCTTCAGGGAATCTCTGCACCTACTGAGAGAAAGCACTGCTTAATCTGGAGTAGAGAGCACAGCACTGGCCTCATATGATCGTGCAGTTGTGGCATTTTTTACATGGATACAGCAGTATGGAAAGCACTTTATAATCAAGGTGGGGTGGGGGAGTGAGAGCCTCAAGATGAATTCCAGCTTTTGCCTCTATGTTCTTCCTAAGCACAATTAAGTGCTTCACTTTCCTTCCCTGATATGTGGAGAATTAAGCATTGTGACAGCAAGAAATAGTTCACTGTGGTTTTTAGTTATCCACTAGTTCTCCCTTGCCATATACCAGTTACGACTCTGGAAAGGATTTAGTAAGTTAGCTACTGGGACAAAAAATTTTTGGAAGTCTGGTATGAAGTTAGACTACTTGTGCTGTATTCCCTCTCAGCCTACTAAGAATGTTGGTAAGAGGCTGGATTGAAAATATTTTCCTGGTTGTAAATTTCTCCTGATTATTTATAATGCTCAGCTGGAAGATGGAAATAGAACACCCTTGTCTATTGATACACACTCTAGTATTTGGTGACTTCAGTGAGGCTTAAAGTGAGCATCCCCTCCCTGGTGATCACCTGCCTTTATTGCCAACATTTTTGAGAGGAAACTATATTCTAAAGTGTTACAAAAGCACAATAAAAAGCAGAAGAATTCTATTTAGTGATCCTGAATGCCATGTGATTTGGAGACATTTGCAGTAACAAAACATTCTTTTGCTCAGCAGTGGCACTTTTTGCTTTGTTGCCTCCTCAGTCCAAGGAAATAGTTTCTTTAAAGACATCACCAGAGCAACATAGAAGACTTAGGAGGGAGATAAGTGGAGGATGATTATTCCCATATCTGAGATGTGAACATCAAGCATGTTTATGGGACTTGTGCATATTTATATTTAATGACCAGTGAGGCCAGGAATACAAACCAACTGGAGGCTGCTGGGACTCTTCCTCTGCACTCAAGCCAAGTCAGGCAACACTCATTCCAGCTACTGCTTTGGAACTGCTTGGTTTCATGATGGTTTCACTGGCTTTTCCCAAGCCCTGGTAGACCCAGTCTAGCTGCCACAGCTCTGGTGTTAGAAGCAACCCTTACCTCAGTGGGGGTCTGCTGGTGAGCTGACAGGTAAGAAAAATGACATTTACAGTACCACAGTCAGCAGTGAGGAAAAACAAATGTCAGCCAAACCTGTCTTGTAAGGTGAGCAGGTTTGGAAGAAGTAGCAAGAAACAGTTGGAGAAAAATCATGTACCTGAAACAGCATTTCTATGGGGCTGAAGCAAGAACTGCCCAAAGCCACCTGGCTGAGATTTAAGTAGCTGCTGCAGTGTGAAAAAGCTGCTTGAAGAGGTGCCCAGCTGCATTTGGTCAGCAGTCAGTGCAGAGAACCCTCTGGGGAAAGGAGGGAAGCAGGCAGGCTTGTGATGGCATGTGCCAGCTGCAGCCAAGAATGAACCTTGTCATTTGTGGGGGAAAAGATCTGCTTAAGTAATACTTCGACCCAAAAGGATGGCAAATAAAAATAAATGCAGGTTTATGATTATCAGTGTCGTGTCATCTTCCCAGGGTGAAGCACAGAGACTGCTCCAACAATTAACAACAACTTCATGTGTTTTCAGCTGAAACACAAGCACTCCCTTACCCAAGTGTGAAGAGTCACTTATGAGACCTGCAAGGTGCTCTGTCTTCATCCTGCCATGAAGCCAAGAGGAGAAGCTGAATTTTTCCTTCACATGAGCTGCAGTGTGCCTCCTGCTGTAGGCACTGATGAGAAATGACTCTCTGATCTCTATGGGTGTCACAGGGTCCCTTCTAGCATTGTCTGGGGCATTTCAGCAGTGTCTGAAAGGGCCAGCAGGACTACCCATCTCCATCCTAGCATTTTCTGCCTCACCTCTGCCTGGCTGGGAAGTTTTCCAGCTCCAGAAGCTAAAGCATGGAGCTAAAGTTAAATAGTCAATGGGAGTTAGAGAATGAAAAAATACAATTTTAGTGGTCATCTAAGTAAACAGACCACTGTGCACAGTGTGCAGTTGGCCTGTTAAATCAGAGAGCTGTGCCTCCAAATCAGAGAAAGGACATCTCAGGTCATTAGTGTTACCTGTGGCTTCTGAGATCAAGATGTGCACACAGAATTGTGCTCATAGCAAAGATCTCCAAGTGGAGGATAGGAGAGAAAGACTGATCTAGAGTTTAGGTCTAAAAATGTGAAGGATTTTCGTTTTCAAGTACAAGCTCAACATCCCAATCCAAATGCTCTCCCTTAATCTGTGCTTATTTCAAAAATACTTCTGTCATTCTGGTTTTTTGCCACTTCCTGCCTTTTCTCACCGTTGTGTCCAAGTGTGCACACAGGGTTCTGGGTTGGGCAGTGTCCGATTGTTTTACATTTCTTTATCTTGTTCTCCTCAGAGGTGGTGAAATGTCTCCCAAATGCCAAACCAGCTCCCAAGGCTCAGCTAATATGCAGTAAAACAGGAGGAATAGAGAGCTGCTTCCTGTCATGCCAATCCAATACTCTTTTTGTTCCAGGTTTGTAGAAAGTATTTGTCCTCTTATGTCTAGGATCTGACTTGTTGACTTTTCTCTGGTAGTGTATTAATGATTCTTGCATTCATTTTTTTGTTATGGACAACAGTAAATGAACAAAACTTCATTATAAATTAAATCAAGAAGAGCTGATTGTCAACTACACATGAGAAGTTTGGTCCTTCATTGTTTAATTTGAGTGTCAGTTGCGAGGGTGGGAAAATTCTAACAAAAAGCTTGTATTAAAAAGTAACAGGAATCCACTGAAATCAACTGTTCATTTTTACCCTCCCTTTTGTCACAGCAATTCAATATATAACAATTTTTTTCTGCACTATCCTGGTTAAGGTGGATGTATGTCTCAGTCCAGCTGAGTATTATTTATAAAAAATTGGGCATTTCGTTCCCCTCTCTCCTTTTTTTCTTTTACCATTTGCTACTTGTAGTTTTCATCTTCACAGTTTTGCAGGGAAGGAGGTGAGGATTGCTACTGCTTTTTCATAGATGTCCTGGCACAGGATTATTTTTGGGTGTCTACTTTTCACGTTTAGTCTTGGCATTGTATGCAGTTGAGCTAACATTTTATTCACATTTTATTTTCAGTTATCAGAGATTACTGGAACTGTGCATCTCTGTAATTTGTAAGCACCAGGACACAGTTTTATCTCTGTAATAAGTAGACACTGTTGTGGTTGTAAAGACACCATTTCTGTTCCTGCCAATAAGTTCTGTTGGAGCCTGAAGCTACAATTATTATGAAAGTACATGGTTTATTTTCTAAATTACAGGCATGATCAAAGCAGAAGGACCTTGCCATGGACAAACACAAAATATTTTAAACTTGTGCACAGCTAACCTTGTGCCAAATCACTTATGAAACGTATCATTTCAGTGCTGGAAGAAACAAACCTTGTAGTCAACACAAAAGTATTTCAGCCACTTAAAATCCAAGTTCAGCTCTTAAAATTGTCTCGTTTAGCAGCACTGAGATGTTTTAGCCTCCAGCAGGTGCTCTGTGAGGCTGCTGCCCGTGTGTTGACTGTGTTCTGTCCCCCAGACTCGGAGAACAGCTACACGCTCAGCTGTGGTGTCCCCATGCAGCACGGCAAGGCACAACCCAGGCGCAACTCCACCCTGCCCAGCTGCTCAGGTGGGTGCTGCCCTGCTTGCCCCCCCTTTTCCTGGGGCCAGGGAGGGAGGGGATGGACCTCGGAGTGTTGCAGGACATCAAGCTGTTCATCAGGTAAGGCAAGGGTTAAAGCGTCGCCTAACGACAAAGGGAAAACTTTGCAATGGGAGTTGGAGTGGTGAGATAAAAACGTAATTCTTGCAATGAAGTGGTAAGATAGAAAAGCAGGTGTTCAATGAAAGCTTTCAGGTGAGCAAAACACAGCTCTGTGCACACGGGGTACAGGATTTCTATCATTCTGTGGGGTTAATTAATTAGTGTATCTGGCTGGGACATCCAACAGGAAATCAGTTACCCCAGTAACCCACTCATGGGTCAGCCCCCCTGGGGCTTCTTTGCCCTATTCTCTTGTTATGTGTCTTAAGTTCTGGTAGAAAATAAGATGTCCTTGTCAGGAATTCTCTTCTTAAGAATAAGGCTAAACAGATTTCCAAGTATGTATTAGTAGGGTTAGCTTATTATTGTAAAATCTAAGAGAAAGGGTACAAAAATGGCCAGGAGCTAAATAACCACGTATTAACAGTCTACACAGCTACAAATCTATGGAAAATGTAAAAAAAGCAAAAATCTTTTGGCACCAAAGGTGGCCAGTGTTCCCTTATGCACACACACAGTCCTTTTCTGCAGCCTTGAGGGTGAGGTGCGTGGAGCTGCAGCATTGTGTTGGTGGGTCAGTGTGGGAGTGCTGCAGGTTTGAGATTTGTTCAGTAAGGACAAATATTTAGAATTATTTATTTTCCATAGTCTAGCAAGGCAATAGTGAGAATATCAAAATGTGACTTTTTCCCAGGCTCAGGAGTGAGCCAGAGGGACCCAGGAGTAGCACAAGGGTGGGTCCCAGCCCTCACCTGCAAAGTCCTTCCACAGGAGCACAGACTCTCCTAATGCAAGGATAAAAGGTTATGAGACTCCCATAAAAAGCTTATGAGAGTTCTGTGAGAAAATACTGCATTTCATTCATCTTTTTCTTGAAAATGGCTGAACTGTTTTTGCAAAGACACTTCAAATGTTTATGAAAGCTGAGAGCATTAAAAAAAAAAACCAAAATAATAATAATAATAATAAAAAAACCCACCTTGAAGCCTGGCAAAATTAGAAACAGCTGAAACAACATCCAGCAGTAGAAAGAGTCAGCCTACCTTACACATACCTGCCATACTTCTCTCCCATTTTCCAGTTCTCCAGCCATGTATTTCTTATACATTTGGGATATGCCAGGAGGTACAGTGCTGTGGAGTGACTCAGCCAGGCAGTTGATGTGTCTGCTTTTGGCACAGGATTAGGCCACCTCTAAAGTCCTGGTTCAGCAAAGCCCTACCAAGGAAAGAGGGACTCATGCTGTGGCATCACCTGGGACCAACCCTCTGCAGGGCCAGGAGGCAGCCTACAGCAGCTGGCAGGTGACAGCCAGGCCAGGCTTTTCCTCCAGGGACTTTGTGAGGAAATCAGCCAGCAGCTCCATTTTCTACTCATTGCATGACTGTATAACAGCCTTTAAAACAAGACTCTGAAACCTGCCTTGGGTTTAAAGCTGAGGGATAGAGCTTGCAAGCCACAGACTGCAGTACAGGCAGTTGCCAACAGCACAGCTCTATTAAATTAATCCTACTTGCACTAGCAAGAGCAGAACTACAAGTAACATGGGAATCCACAGTCAGAAAGTCCAGAGGGGAAAAAAAAAAAAAAAAGGTAGGAATTAATCTTCCTCATAGTAAAAGACAAATTCACCCAAAATCTGAGAAGATGTGCACAGCAAGCGTAATACTAGCATGTTCATTGATCTGTGTGGGCCCAAGAGTAGGTACTCACTTTAAAAAATGAACTTGTGGAAATAGGCCCCCTTGTACAAGCTGTGTAATTCTTGGGCTGCCTCTTTTCTAAGTCAGGAGAAAGCTTTTGATTCTGTGTTTAAAAATAAGTTCCAGATCTTGTTTCATTTCCATCCCAATAGTAGCTTTTTTTACTTTACACCAACAGATTCCCTAGCCCCTCCAATCAAGCAGAAAGCTCGTTTTAAAATCAAAGATGCAAAATGTCATTTACGTCCTCGGAGCAAAGAAAAAACAAAAGATTCTGGGAAGCAGGCTGTTTCAGGTAGGTGGTTTCTTCCAGCATGTAAACAGCACTTTAATTTGTTTGTGTGATTGTTTGTTTGCTTGTTCATTTGCATGCTTTGTTTTCACGCTGCAGAGAGGAAAAAAAATCAATGGTTTTCATGTTTGCTCTGAATTTAAGTTCAGGCCAAGGTTCCCACTCTGGCTGAACAGTACCTTAGGTTTGGATCTTGGGTGCTGAAAACCTCACCAGTTGCTTTGAAAAATCTTTGTTCAAAAGTACATGAGTTGGGAATTAAACTGATCCTTTTTCTGGCCTCAATAATGGCAGAAATACCCTGAGACAAAAAGCTATGACTAATGCAAAGTTATGTGAAACAGTGTCAGTTTGGTTTGGTTTGGTTTGGTTTGGTTTGGTTTGGTTTGGTTTGNTGTCGGTTTGGTTTGGTTTGGTTTGGTTTGGTTTGGTTTGGTTTGGTTTGGTTTGGTTTGGTTTGGTTTTCCCAAATGAGGTTTTTGAAAGAAAACAAAAGCTATTTTTGTTTGGTTTATGCTGGATTAATAACCTGTTGTAGCCCCAAAGACAACCCCTAAGAGGGAAGGTTGTTATGAAAATCTGATGTTACACAGCCTTAGATCTTTTGTTATGAAAGAGCGAGTAGTTATGATGTTAGAAAACATATTTATAAGATTTAGGTGTAATTAACAAAAATGTGGTATTAAAAAAGTTATATTGCTGCTTATAGCAATTTAGCAGCTTACACCAAACATCTACTGGTGATGCATTCTCTGTTGTGAATTTATCTTACCACCACTTTTCACTGGTGAGTGAGAAATCTTATGAGCCCTAAACAGAGAAGAGTAAAACTAGCTATTTTTTTAAAAAAAGTGAATGGTTTAAAGATTTTATTTTTAAAATTTAGACTCGTATATCATCTTTACCCTGCAATCTGCACATTTATATCTCTAATTTTACAAGTATTAAGTCTTAGTCATAAAGATGCTTACCCTGTGAATAAGATGTGATTATCAGACTCATTTTAAAACTCATTGAGGTTGAATTTTTTGGTCCATACAATCACTGTGGGAATGTGTTTCTTGAATGCATTTCCTTGTCCTTTGCTTGCTTTGCTTTGTGTTTGTTATGCCATCTGAACCTCTGAGTCTAATTACATCATACAACCACACCCTCACAATGAAATTCTTCTGGTGCCTTGAGTGCTACAAATTTCTCTCTCTTCCCTGACCTGGAAAGTCCATCACCAGTGGCAAACTACGATTCCTGCTCAGATAAAACCTTCCAATACCTTTTCACAACCTCACAGTCAAAGCCTTTTAAAGCCTTTGCTGTCTGATGATTGTCACTTCTGGGAGAGATGGAATACCCACTGACAGTTTTTAGAGGCCTAGGCCTGGCATTCTCATAGATTTATAAAATTGACTCTCTTGCTTTGTTTAGCCATCAGATATAGTTTATAATATTTGCCGACTTTAAATAATTTCTGTAAAGAGCTTTTCTAGTCCTTATGCAGAAAAAGGGCCGGGCTGTCGCTAGACAAACAGGAAAGGAAGAACACTCACACAGTCAGTGTCAGGGCAAAAAAGAAGGACGTTTATTTTGAGATTTCAATTTATATAGTTTTTGGAGTTTGATCAGAGTTTGGACAATGAGGTTGGCACCTCTCCAACCCCACTGGTCAACCTAGAAGTCCATCAAATGTTCTTCCTCCAGAGAGGAATGTACAGTTTACAAAACATTACTTTCGTTGACAAGAAAATCACACAGGAAATGGTTATGAAGCCTGTCACTGCATTCATGATTACCCAGTGAGATATCACTCCTTAGCCTGTCACTTGCTACTTTGCTACCTGATTTCCTTCCTCTCTTGCTTCTCTCATGCAAAGGAGGTCAGTTCCCCTGCACAGACAACTGCCAGGTGACCTTTGTCAATCTCAAGTGTGATTCCTCCAAGAAAAAACGCCGAGGCCGCAAGTCACCATCAAAAGAAGTGTCCCACATCACTGCAGAGTTTGAAGTGGAGATGAAGTCTGAAGAAGTCTCAGGTTTGTGAAAGATTGGTCTGTGGAATTCAGTTCCTCAGTGTGTTGTTAAAATCTCTTTGATGGTATTTCATCAAGCTGCCAATGAACACCTTTTAGCACAAGCCTCATTCAACAGCCTTTCCAAACTCAAAGTTTCAGAGATTTAGTTGAAAAGAGCCAGGGATGAACTTAAGCCAAAAGAACAAAAATTGAACCTCCATCAAAATTCCTTCAAGGCTTTGACTTAACTCATGTGCTTTAATCCAGTCTGATTTCTTTAAGCAGCAGAAGTGCTAATTGATGTACAGGGAACATAAAGATTAGGTAGAAGTTCTGCAAAAACGATGATAAAAATATCCTCCAAAATGTAAGTTGCTGAATATTTAGTCTGTAAATCAGACAGTTTTATTACACAGATGAAAAATTCATGTTTTCTTACCAAACTTCGGAATAAAACTAATTGCCACAAGTTGTAAATGAGATGGGATATTATGTTGTAAATTCCAGCCAAAGAAAATGTGAGCTGAATCTCATAAAGATGTCAGTCCTCAAAGGCAGATTTCTTAACCTTGAGGGGCACCTCATTAGCCAAGTGATTCAAACAGTAGTTGTGCCTGAAAACACCTTTCATTTTGTCACTGACACAAAGTTGTTTTGGTTGAGAAAGTGGCAGGAGTTCCTAATCAGCTGAGAAAAGCGTGGGCAGAGGAAATTCAGGAACGTTAATGGTGGCAGACTGAACACACACCTGAAAGGAGAACACATTGGGATTGATGCTTTCTGCAGCACCCAGCTGCATTTGCAGGCCGTGGAACTGTTCCATGGACCTCAGGATACTGTCCTGTCCCTTTGAAAGGCCTGATCTTGAAAACACTGAGCTGCTGCTTCAATTTATGTGGACAAGACAGTGAAAGAAACAGAGGTGTCATAGTGCAATGCAGGCTAAGCTTTTTGTTAAGCACCTCTTTTAAACCTGAATCTCAATTGCTTCTAGTTTTGTTATCATTTCCCATCTAGACACCTGTAACATTGACTGTGTTCGGAAAAGGATGGAGCAGAAGCTGCAAACTGCAATCAAAACATTGAGGAAATCTATTAATAAACAGCAATTTTACATTCAGTTTTCTGGGACAGAATATGAAGTGGCTCAGAAGCCAGCTAAAGCTACTGAAGGGCATGAAGCGTGCAGTACAGGGCAAGTACTGCAGGATGGAAAATGTGGTAAGTCCAAACAGCTCGAATATTCAGTTATATTCCCCAAAACAAGCAGTCTAAAATTACCTTTGCCATGGTGAACCAGGGAGGAAATCTCTGAGATAATGGTTTAGAATTTAACGATCAGTATTACTCAGCATATATGCATGCATTATGGATGGTTCATAAGAGTCTGAAGGGAATTCATTACATGGTTGTAGGAAAACAAAAGTATAAATATGGTTACATTCCCATGCTGTTAAGTGGTAGGTATCAAAATCTGCCACAAGACAGTGTTGGCAGTTGTTCCCATCCTATCAAAATATATTTACAATTTGGTAAAACAATATGATGTTTGCCTAGTTGCTATATATTTACTTTTATATCACCAGTGTCACTCTTCTCCCCACCAAATAATCCGTGATCCATGGATATGTTATATTTAATGCTCAAGAGGTCCAGTGAAAAAAAATACAGAAATCTATTTTATGTAAAATACCTGATTTCTTTAAGCCTTTTCCCATGTTATCAGGCTCTAGTGCTTTGCTGGGGACAGTGTCCTAGTGCAAATTTATTAATGGCAGTTCTCAGCACTGCAAGCTTTCTAATTACTTACAGACATCTTTTCAAAATCAGGATACCTATTTTTCCAGCTTTTCAGATACCAAGTGATTTACAAGCCAAAAGAAGTCACATCAATAGGTGCTTCCAGTGAGTGGGTTCAGAAGTAGTTGTCATCATATGGGAACAGTGATTTAGAAACTGTATTTGAAAAGCTATTGCCATCAGTATCTAGAAACTCAGACATTTTAACCACCCCTATCCAGCAAAGAAAAATGTGTAATGCAGTTATGTGCCCTGGTGAAGCAAGAAAAGCACATGTATTCATACCTATATTTAAGATGCTGTACAGTTGGGGTATTTGAGTGGCAAGAGACAGAAATTATTCTCCATTGCCCATGGAGAAATCTCTAGAACTGATCTCAGGGGACAGACTATTTGGAGTCATCTGTCATAAAACCAACTTGTAACTGCACCTGGTATAAAGTAAAAGCTCATACTTCCCACACTTTATGCAGTACTGCTTTAATAAACTGCAAGATAGTGTTTTAAGGCTGCACCCAGCTTTATTGACAACACACGTGTGATAAACACTTGAGTGCATTACAAAGCCATTTAATAGTTTAAACAATAGTGACACCTTGGGAAGGCTGACCTGAAACAGAGACTGGACAGAGCCAGAGAATAAAGTAGGGATTTATTGAAAGGCTTCCAGGATCCACCTTGGGCAGGACAAGAGCCTGACCAGAGCTACACCCAAGGTGGAGTTAGAATGGTCACAAAATGGACAACCAGTCACAAGGTTCTATACTTTTATAAGTTTTGGTCAATTTGCATATTGGGTCCCAACCACAGCCTCAGGTGGTGAGGTCTCATCCTTCTTGTTTCTCTCTTCAGTCCACCATTATTTATGCTGTTGGGCCTGAAACTTGTGTTTGTTGTCCTTGGCCTTCAGCAGGAAAAGGATTTGTTTTGTCTGCCTACTCTGTGAAGAGAGCTGAGTGACACTTAATATGAGGCTGAGAACTGCACCCCTGGGCAGCACAGAATCTGAAAAACGTGAAAGCTAAAACTTAAGGCAGTATTTCTCCCATTTAGAGGCTTGACAAGGCCTTTTCCTTGTTGAGTCTCTATTCTAAGTATCTACTAATAATAGGTACACAATAACAAATAAGTATCTAACAACAGTAAGCAGGACCTCACCCTGATATAAATTGACCTAAACCACCGTGGAGATGGATCTGTTTACATCAGGCGAGGATCCTGGACTGACATATGCAAAACATGTGCCATTGGTCGTGGGGCCAAAGACATCAACCTCCTCTAAATGTTGGATATTAGGGCAAATAACGTGATGAAAGTGAAGATCCTGATGCAGGCTCCCCTTTTGTCTCCTCAGTTACCTGCAGCACGGGCACCTTTTATAGCGGAGAGCACAATCAGTGCGTTCCGTGCTCGCCAGGAACGTACCAGGACACAGAAGGCCAGCTCACCTGTGAGCCTTGCCCCAGCAACGATGGCCAGGGAGTGGCGGGTGCCCGGAACGTGTCAGAATGTGGAGGCAAGTTGAACTTGATTATCAAAGCTTTAGGTGTGATGGTTCTGGATTCTTTTTCTGCCAAGGTCGGGATTAATAGCGCGAGAGATGAAGTTTGCGTTCAGACTTGGAGGTTTATTAACTCTTATCTGTGTGACAGTCTCACAAGCTGTGAGCTCTGCAGTACCTCTAGTTAACCAGGTGCAAAATGGATTCTCCAATAGGAATCACTTTTCCACAAGATCAGTCCTTCAGGCACAGACTGCTCCATCATGGGTCCCCCAAAAGAGTCACAAATCCTACCAGGAAACATGTTCCAGTCTGGATTCCAGTAACCAATTGGACCAGGCCAGGTAGATCAGTTTTGCTCCTAAAAACAAGAGCAAAATAGCAAAGTTGTCCTCAAATCATTATATTTCTCTGAAGTCTGTGTCACAACAGCCAGTTTGTATGGTCATATTCCAGCCAGCTGGGATGGGAGCACAAGTAAATCCTGGAGATCCTGACCCCACAGGTGTCCAAAAGAGTTTGGCTTTTGTGGGGACAGAACCTGAACTTTGCTTTCACTCAGGAGCTCTAGTTCATCCTAAGTACCAAAGTTCCTCACTCATGCCAAGCACCCAAGATACTGAATGCCCCAGACATTTCCCAGCAAGTATCAGGTTTCTTATGAGACTGCAGCAATATCTAGAGCTCTCAAAACTTTCTTGTTTTCAAGCCAGTTGTCTCTGTCTGCTGCTCAGTTCTCAGGGAAGCTAAATTACAAAGTATTGGGGTTAGGCAACCTCAGGGAATATGTGGCATCTCACAGCACTGGTGTCCCAGTCTGGAGTGGTGTGAAGATTCATGCCATAATCTTGAAAAACCTGACATCATGGTTCTCGGGTTGACAGAGTAAAGCACTCAAGCTAGCAAGAACCAAGCCAAACAAATGCCTATCAGAAACTGCCTGGACAATGAATTTGGAAACTTCTGTCAGTACATTCATTCACAAAGCAATTTGCTTTACACAAATCGCCGTTTCCTGGCAGAGGAGCACGTGACAAGCACTAGTTTTCACAACTGCATGAAAAGCTGCTGGTGTTAGGTATTCTCATCCATAAGGTGCTGGGATGGTACCATCCCATCTGGTAAACCCCACTGTCCACATCTCTGAAATGGAGACACAAAAGCTTGCTTCATAGGCATGGTGCAGTTCCATTTCTTCCTATAAAGTGCTTTGAAATACTGAGATGAAATACTTGGTGAAAGTACAAAGTATTCTACTGTAATCCAGTACCTCCCTTTCTTAAAAAATAATAAAAATAAAAAAAAATTAGAAAATAATCCAAACAGAATCATAGTTCTCAAAAAGCATATTATGAAACTGGTTCTATTTACTGGTGGTGGTTTTAGAAAGAAGATACAGGGACAATACAAAATTTGCAGGTAAGATTAGAATTTGATCTGCAGCTGTCTTGATGTCACATGCTTAAGTGAAAGAAAGCCCTGGTAACTACTAGTGGGTTTTATACTTCACCCAGAAAAGTCAACACACTAATACAGATGATCATTTTCAATTTCTAGGGCAGTGTTCTCCTGGGCACTACTCTTCAGATGGTTTTAAACCTTGTACAGTCTGTCCTCTTGGTACGTATCAGCCTGAACCAGGAAGGACCCTCTGCTTTCCCTGTGGCGGTGGGCTGGTGACCAAATACGAAGGCGCTGTTTCCTTTCAAGACTGTGAAACCAAAGGTGAATTCAAAATTCTTCCACAATTCATCTTCCTGTTTCTTGGCCTTTGGTTTATTATCATCAGTGCCAAGGGGCTCTTGAAGGCTCCAAAACAAACACTGTCACTGCATGGGCGTGTGATTAAATGAAATGGTCAAGAAATCTGTAAACTGGGAATGGTCTCCTGAGGTTGTGCAGGCTGAACAGGATTTATGGTTTTCTTTGGAATTTACCACAGGCAGGTACAGGGTCAGCACTGCTACTGGTAGGGAATCAGCCCCACTGTGTGGCAATAAACACAACTTGGATTAGACAATGCTTGAGCTTTCATGTCCTGTATATTTTTATTTAAAAAACTAAACACTACAAAAGTTACACGAAGCTAAGGATTGATTACTCATGGGCTAGGCAGAAACTGTAAGCGTGCAATGTGTTCTGTATTCCATAATGTCAACTTCCAGTGCCAATGCTGAAGAAGGAATCTGCCCAAATGCATTTTGGTTTAGTTATTGGAATGACATGCTGGCCCTGGCAAACAGACACTAATGGAAACCTCTCTCCTGTTACTGTGAAAGTAATTTTTCTTGTTGAGGTGGATTGACATCTGCTTCTATTTATTACAAATATATTAAATACAGTGAGAGATACATATCACGCACTTCTAGTTCATAAGGGTTTAGCTCTAGTGATGGGGTTTTAGATGGAAGATCCTTTTTAGTGGGAAATACAGGGAGCTGGTGTCTTTTCTGGCCTAATAAGTATGTTGCAGACCAGGTATGTCCAGGGCAGAGGAAAGCTCTCTGCACTGGAGGTTGCTGCATTTTGAAAATAATACACCTCATACCTTGCAGTGCACTGTTCTCCTGGACACTACTACAACTCCACAACACACAGATGTATCCGGTGCCCTGTGGGAACTTACCAGCCTGAGTTTGGTCAGAACTACTGCATCACCTGCCCTGGCAACACCAGTACAGATTTTGATGGCTCCACCAATGTCACACATTGCAAAAGTAAGTCACGTTAATATCAGTGACACAGAGCACGTCTTTGCATCTGAATTGCAGCTCGAAGCTTCCATCTGTCAGGCTGCACTTCAGTTTTGTACTTCCTAGTTAGCAAATATCTACTGCCAGAGGGAGTAGTAAAAGTTGGGAAAACAATGAGGAAAAAAAGGTGGGAAAGTGCCACTTGAGGCATATGAGTGTTTTAGCTTTAAGATGATTTCAGAGAGTGCCAGCTACAAGTTGAAACTGCAGAGCCTTTCATTTCCCAGATCCTGTAAGTTGTGCAACAGTGATGTATAATTCTCTGTGTCTCTGTAGAGCAAAATATCTTCTATCAGAGTAACTGCCATTTTAGAATAATTGTAAAATATTAGAAGATATGGTCATGCATGCTGCAACTGCCAGGTAATCACTTATGACAGTGAAATCTTCTTGGAGGCTGTTTTGCAGTACTCAGCCTCCTATCTTAATTACCATTTTAAATATCCCCCAAGGATTTCAGGGCAGTTTTATTTGATCCTTTGTGAATGACTGATTATTTTAGGCAAGCATTTTTTTTTTTTCATCTCTACCATGCTAATTGAAGAGAATGTTTCTATAATAATGAGGCAATATCATCTAACATGTGCAGATCTCGTCTAAGTTTTTCGTCTGATGATGTGCCATGTGTCTTATAAGCCCTTCATAATTTCGAATGGCATTTGAGTAAATTACATATTTGTACAGAATTTGAAGAAGTTTGATGATTTTCCTGTAAAATAAAACCATCCTTATTACTCAGAATATGCACATTTCTAAAGCCACAAGGAGGAGTTTAGACTTGCTCGTGGCAGATCTAGAAAAATGCCTTAGATTAATTTATCAACTAACACAAATTATTTTATGTTTCTAATTTATGTTTCTCCCCAGACCAGCACTGTGGAGGAGAACTGGGGGACTACACTGGCTACATTGAATCACCCAACTATCCTGGAGACTACCCAGCTAACGTGGAATGCATTTGGAATATAAATCCACCCCCAAAGAGAAGAATACTCATCGTAGTACCTGAGATATTTCTCCCAATTGAAGATGAATGTGGCGATGTTTTAGTAATGAGAAAAAGTGGTAAGTTGCCAGACATGGGTTATACTTCCTGCAAACTGATGGAGTGAATAGTTCCTATTGAAGGCATGACTGTCTTCAGTGTAGCCAGTGTTTCTAAAAAGTTTCTTGAATGAAGTGGCACAGCAAGTTAGAACACTACCACAGTTAGCACAGTGATATTAATTATTCAAGTTTATTGTCTGAATCACGAAGCAGTCAATGGGCTTCTGTCTGGCCCAGTTACCACATGGGATAAATCACTGCCATTCTAGAAATCAACAATGATAAATTATGTTTGGAGAACTATCTCTGTAATCTGTACAAATTGTGCTCTCACCTATCTTTTGTAAATATATATGTGCTGCAGTTATTGCTAAACCTGGACAGTGTGTTGGTACAGCAGACACCCTCAAGAAATCCAAAGTTATCCCGCTTTTCTGTGGAATGGAGGGGGTGCATTGTGGCATTGATTAGGAAGTTAATTCAACAACTTCTGAAGTTAAGATCCCAATGAAATGCACTCCTCTTTTGCATGGAGGATGTGGGCATCCTTCTGGTGATTTGTTGCTAAATCAAGACGCACTAAACCTGAAAGGCAATTGTTCATATGAAGCTTTTGTTTAAAACCGTGTATTTATTCACAAAAAATTGTGTATTTTGCTTGCTAAGACAATTTTCACAACCTTTTATCCCTGAGGGCCTGTATTGACATCTCTGTATATCAGGAGGAAGACACCTGGTTACTATAGATGGAAGGAAATTATACCTGTGCAGACGAGCTTTCTTTAAAAGCAAAGCACTTACTATTAAAAAAACACATCAGTTGTCCTTCTGACCCCAAACTGTGGTTCCAACAGTGACCAAAGCCAGACACATCAGGGTAAAGTTACATCTCAGGCATGATTTGCCCTTAGTGGAGCTGTGCTGTCTGTCACCAACCACCTCCTCACATCCAGGTTAACATTTCTGTGGGCCACTGACTCTGCAGGGTGTAACAGTCTTTTATTCAGAATTACCATACCAGACATTACATTCTGGTTTTATTGTGTTTTTATTTATAAAGGGTTTATTGCTATCAGATGAACTCCCCAAACTGGCCATATGAGGGGCTGGCTACCATGTCTGCCTGGCATGCAGCTCACTTGTTCTTACCTGCCTGGGACAAGCATGTGGGTACTCTGGGATACAATGCCAGGGAGTTGTAAAAAAAAAAATAATGTTGATAGTAGTTTTGTAAACATCAAAAATTACACTTTGCCATCTGCTTAAGCTTCTTGCCAAGGGACTCCCATTAACTTTGTGGAAAAACCTACTTCTCTTTATTTGTGCCATGTGTCTTATAAGCCCTTCATAATTTCTAATGGCATTTGAGTAAATTACATATTTGTACAGAATTTGAAGAAGTTTGATGATTTAAAATAAGGACAACATCCTTTCTATCACAAAAAGCTTCTGCTCTCAGGAGTATGTCAGCTGAGAAGTGTCTTGTCAATTTGACATCTCTGACCCCTAGATGAGGAAGGGTGCAAAAATTATTTTATAAAGAACCTCGTTTGACTTTATTTCTAGCTTCTCCTACTTCAATTACTACATATGAAACATGTCAGACATATGAGAGACCTATTGCATTTACCTCAAGATCGAGGAAACTCTGGATTCAGTTCAAGTCAAATGAAGGAAACAGTGGCAAAGGATTTCAGGTCCCCTATGTGACTTACGATGGTGAGAATGGAATTGGTTTTCATCTTTGTGTCATATCTGAATTACAGAAAATTTTCCTTTAGAATCTCTCTTACACTGCTTGCAGGGACAGAAAGATGAGGAAAAACTTTATGTGCCTAATTTAATTTTAGTTGCAAAGACTTTGAAATAACATACATATAACATATATAATGTTTGAAAAGTTATTTTTTATCTCTGTTTCTTCATCTCTAGAGTGGAGATAATACAGCATTATTATCTGGAGGGAGTAGTTTTTTGAGGATGTTACTATTTATTCATTTACAGGGATACTATTTATTTATTTATATTTATTTATAGGGATAATTCAAAACCACTGCTATAAAGAAATAGAGAATTTTAAGGTGATTAAATTAGAATACAGCAGACACTGAGAGAGACGCTGAACAATTAACTGGATACAAAATTTCTCAGCTCTGTCTTCAAGAGGGGGCCTAGCTCATGTCTGACTATTGCCCTCCCAAAGGATGTCACAGTCACTCAACTGATCTTTATTTTTCAGAGGATTACCAACAACTAATAGAAGACATTGTTCGAGATGGCCGATTATATGCATCAGAAAACCATCAAGAAATTCTAAAGGTAAGAAATTCCTGCTTTCTCTGAGGCCAACCAAGAATTCCTTTTCCTAAGCATTTTCCTAAATAGTTCTCCATACCTTGATAGAGTCATTATATTTAAAGCTCAAAGGTGACCCCAAATTCAATTCTCTGTCTTTTGAGGTTTATGCTGGTATTTGAAGCAGCCCAAAATCAAGTAACTGAGCTGGACTCATCACGTGCTTATGTCCTTTGTGGAAGCAGGAACTAAATGAAATATATGCTAATATGATTAGTGAGATTGTATGTTTGAAAAATCAGTCGCCAAGAATAAAGGACATAGTTTGGAGAGCCTTCTTCAGCCTCAGTCTGGCATTTAAATGTTTAAATGACTCATTAAACTTGCTGTGCATTAAATAATGTATTTACTAAATCACTACCTTGCCTCAATCAGAAATGGTTTTACAAAGATACAAGCAGCACCTGTAACAACTAACTGTAGCCCTGGTTTCATGCCTGAGATGTTTTGGTTTTCTGAAATTCTTTTCCCAGGGAATTTTCTGTAAACTGGAGAAATGTTTTTGTAACTGTACTATGTTATTCATTCCTTTCCCTAGTAGGGACTACTTCTTGATGTCCCTCTGGTCTGACCAATGTGATTGAAGAAGTTTGTCTTTCTTCCACCAATCAAATTGGTCTGTGTAGAATAGTATAAAAAAGAAACACATCCCAAAAACAAAGGAGTCATTTTCAGCCTTCTGAAGTTTGGAGTCTGTGTTGCTGTGGTGTACAACAGCGTCGACTAACTAATTAAAATTGAAAAAAAGGCTGGTCGTGGGGCAAGATTGAGTCATGTAAATGTAAGGCTTGGAAGGACAGGAGCTGAGAAAGAGCTGGCTCCCTTGGCCATCCCTGCCCAGAGCTGTTCTCTCCTTCCAGCTTTTGGGTTGCTCAGATCCCAGGTGCTGCAGTGCACAGTGCCAGGCACAGGCTCAGCTGAGGCTCTTGATCAAGGCTTTCCCAAGGTGCAGGAGAAGGACCTTAGAAAGCTCAGCATCACTGAGGGCCAGCCTTATCTCTCATCCATGGAGGGAAAGCCTGGACAGCAGGATGGAGCAGGTGGGAAGGACAGTCAGAGGCAGCTCACAGATCTAATGCCCAACATCTGCAGTTTGTGGTTAGTTCAGTCCTGCCCTCCCAGGGCAGCACCTGCCAGGACAGGAGCACTGCAAAAAGCATCCAGCACAGCAGGCAGACTCATCCCTCTAAAATTCCACAGAAACGTGGAGCAGTTTTTTTACACTGCTTTACCCAACTCAAGTTCTGCAAAACAGACCTGATTGTTCTTCAATTTTGAAACCTATGTAGACACTAAATCCCAAACCTTGCTTTTGTCTAACATATCTGTGTTGTGTCTCGTAGGACAAGAAACTGATTAAAGCTCTCTTTGATGTACTGGCACACCCTCAAAACTATTTCAAGTACACAGCACAAGAGTCAAAAGAAATGTTTCCAAGATCATTTATAAAGCTGCTACGATCGAAAGTCTCCAGGTTTCTACGACCATACAAATAGTCCAGTGATATTCAATTTTTGGTTACTTTGCATTCCTGTCAAATATTGTCTTTCCTCCATAAGTAGAAACATTTGCTAATTTGAAAGCTCTTTTTTTGCAGTCTTTGTTCTCAATTGTTACTGAAGAACACCTATAATGTTTTATAACTGTGAAAAATCAATGTTCTGAATGGGATTCTTACTATAAAAAAAAAAAAAAATTCTGCATCCCTGAGTACATCTAGTTGTAGATCCAAATTCATGTCTGCACTAGTGTATCCTCACTTTCCATCTGAAATCTCACTATGTAAAAATATTCTTTCCAGCTTTTTATTTTTCATCAACAATAACTTTTGTCAAAGAAAGGAGGAATCTATTCAAATATGATTAAACTACCTGCAGATAAGTTCTGTTATAGAAAGAAGTATGTAGTATAAATAATACTTGGATTTTGAATTGCACTTGAAGTTTATATTTGAATCTTTAGAAGAAAACAAAACAATCTAAATTTTGTTATTTCTCATTTGTGGCTTGGTGGAACCTCTGTCCAAGTAGAAATCAAAAAGGAAAAAAAAAGAAGAAAAAAAAGTATAATTTTGCTTAATGAATTACATGAGATTGAGTCCCATGCCCTAATGTCCTAATGTTTTTATCTGTCCTCTTCTAAACTTCTTCAGAGGTTTGCCACTGTCAATTACTTAATTGAACCAGATTTAGCTCTGGATTTCCATGCATCAGTTGGTCCCTTTAAAGACATTTACAATAAGTTATGTGAGAAATGAACAACAACACTAGTCTTGGTTTTCTTTCCATTAAGAGAGCATCTAATTAAGTACAATATATAAATATATAAATATATACTTCTATTTGTGGGTACGTTAGTAATGTTATCTCTAGTTACTGTAAATATTATTCATGCTTAAATCTTTACTCCCACACACCCTATTTACTCATATCTATATGTAACTTTGTGTAGACAATTAAATGACTTCTCCAAGTGCTTGTCACTTCTATTAACACCCAACTGAAGCCTTTTGAGGTTTTATAATACTGGATGATGGTTTACTCTGGGACAATCTCTTTCAATATGTATTATTCCAGGAAAAAATAGCATCAGTGAAGATGCAACTGCTGCCCAGTAAAGGGTCAGCTGTTGCCTCTTCCTTGGGAACCCCCCACATGCAGAGGAGCAGAGTCACCCTCAGGACAACACACATGGGAGGAGCTGTTGCTGGACCTGCTGTCCATAAAACACTGGGAACACAACTGTGTCCAGACTGTCAGGGGCTCAGGGGTGAACAGGACATGGTTTTGCAGAAGAGCTGGAGGGCAGGTTCTGTGTTAGCAGAGACCTGGCTCTCCCTTTTATCTCAAATTGGTAGCCAAAGTGCCCATCGAGCACAGGGAGTGCAGGAGAGCTTTAGCCTTGTGCTCAGGCCCTGCTCACCAGGTGACAGTGCCACAATGATAAATCCAGGGTTTCCTGCTGTTTCCTGGCATAGAAGCTAAATCAAATGAGAGGGGAGCCTTTTTTTTTTCTTTTTATTAGTATTTCAGCCTCTTTTCCTTTTCAGTCCCTTCCTCTTGTGTATCATTTTCCCTTTTGGTTCTACAAGTTTATTAAATGGAGAAATGAATTCTCCTGGCAGCATCCTTTCAGGAAAAGACTAACACACAGTTTTCCTTTGCTGCATTTTTTTTTTTTTTGCCTGTCTACCCTGTAGTTTAACACGACCTTGGATGTCCTCAAAGACATATATTAGGGGTGGTTGTGATTATCTTCTGACACTTTTTTTTGTCCTTGAGCAAGTACTGCTTAAATTTATAGAGTGACTACAAGTGGTTGAATATTCCATTTCTATGAGAACACACCTTAGGTATTCTGTTGAGTTTTTCTACTTAACCATCTTGTAATTTTGCTTGCCTTCTTTCCTTTTCTGTTGAAGAATATAATTGTTTTCTTTCTATGCCTGAACAGCCTGACCATATAGTCTAACAATTCTTTTTTTTTTTCCACTCATGGACTTCAAATCTTTGGTGAGCTTTCCTTTTAATATATACATTAACCCTTGTTACAAAATGTCACTTCCTCATAAAAGTCCTTTGTTAAAGGCTGTTAACCTAACTTTTTCTTGAGGATGTTAAAACTACTTTTATTTATTATTCACCAAGGGTCACTAAAAAGAACATTTTCATTATTTTTTTTCTTTAATAGTAGCCATTTGTACAAAAAAAAAATTAAAAAGCAAAAATCTTTTCAGGTACTCAATTCTGCAGGAGTATATAGCTAAAAAACTACTTTAGCCAAACAGTAGTTCAAAGTCTGATAGGTTATTTGGAGTTTTATTCAGATCCATTAGAATGAGTCAGGATTGCAGCCATTCTACTGAAAGACATGAAGGAAAAGATATTAAAAATATGGCAAAAATAACTTCCTTACTTGCCAAATGATTCACAGTGATCTTTAGTATTTCAAACTTGAGTAAGCAAACTTCAGAACCTGGTACTGTATGCTGAGTTTAGTAAAATCCTTGCTAAATTTTTTGTTTAACAACCAACATGTTTGGATGTAATACCATTGTATGACACTGATGCCACACTCCAGAAACCACTGGCAGCATTGTAACATTTTCCAGGTTCTTAGCTGCATGGGAAATCCAGTACCAGAGAGAAATCATAAGAGGGACATGTCCCAGTTCTGGCCACTGGTAGTGGGACCTTGATAGAGCTGTGAGAGGTGACTACAGGAGAGAAAAATTGCATTTGGCTCTGGTACCACTTGCCCTGACTTAAAACCACATTCCAAAAAAGCAGGGTTTTGCCCAGTTCATCCTGCCAGACAATCTGAGAATGAGGCTGATATTCCCCAGAGTCATGTCAGGGCAGGGACTCCACAGTCAGGTCAAGGCACTTGTGGACTTCTGTGGTCTGTGGCAAACACAGGCCTTGTGTTGCTGAAGGAAGGCACTGAAAGAAAGAGAATAATTTGACCCTCAAAAGTTGACACTTAAATGCTTGTGAACATAGAGGGGGTTCATATCTGATATATTTAGAAAATCAGTTAGGCTTGAATGCTTGTCACTCTGCATAGAAATGCTCTTGGATGTGCAAATTTCTAATGAAATAAGTCATGACAAGTGGTATATAGGGCAGTCTGAACTGGTTGCAGTTGATTCAAAGGATAGCACAGAATTTTTATATCAGCTCTAGAAATTAAAAATGTTTTGATTTTCATACTAGATTTACAGTTACTGACAGTCACCAAATAGGAGATGAGTTCAGCTCTCCATCTGTTGGTGTAGGATGCCTTCATTGTCAAAGTCAGAGAACCTTTTGCTACTACACAATAACAGCACAACAAAGAATGTTTTCTTCTACAGAGAAGACCTACACACACTTGGGAATCAAAAACAATGCAAAGAGAAATACAGCTATCTTTAAGCAAACCAGCTTCGTGAACGTGGCAGAATATAACATTTAAGCTTTTGGCCTGAATATGAAATACTGCATTTGAACATATCAATAAATGCAGCCCTGTATCTGTTCTTACAGAATTACACATTGTCTGCAGGGCAGGTGCTACAGCACATTTATGTGTTATTACAGGTAGACTGAAGAAGTGCCCATTTGTGATTGCCCAATCCCGTGGCACAAACAGAGCTCTTTATTTTCAGTTTGCAAATGCCTGTATGCTTAAAAGCTGCCATTTTAAGCCTTTCTTTCTGCTTTAAACACTGCACTTACTGTTACTGAGGTGGTGGTGAATCATCCCTAAACGTTTTCACAGGCTACCAAATCCCTGCCTGCATACCTGCAGGACGCTGCAGCAATCACAAGTTACTCATCAAGCCTTGAGTTGTGCCTTGAAAGTGCTGAGGACACAAAGGTGCCTCTGTGTGTCCCTTGAGTACAGGGAGCAGCAGGATTCTGTGTTCAGTGCATTGCCACCTCTTCTGCCACCCCTCATCTTGTCTTCAATAACAAGAATTGTTCTGCCTGGAGATTTAGCTCACTGAAACTGGATTTAAAAGTTCTGAAGTCTTTCAGCCCATTTTCTTGCCCTGTCTTCCTTTCTTCCATCATTCATTAGATTTTTACCTAAAGACCAACTTTTCAAATGAATTTTATTTCCTCATTGTGCCTCCCCCATAGAACGAAGTTATGACTAAAGATTTAGACTAATCCTTCCCACACAGCAGCTTCATTCTAGAGTAAGCTTACTTAAAAGTAAGTAAGCTTACTTAAAACTAGCTTACCTTGTAAGCCAGGTTTAGTTTAGTTTAGTTTAGTTTTAGACTAGCTTAAATCAATACAGGATTGGTCAGAGCTTTCAGAGGGTCCATACTCTGAGTTGTCAGTGGGTTTTAAAGAGCACAGCTCACCTGAAATCCTGTCTGTGAGCAGAATGCTGCCACATGAGGGAGAAACATCCTTTACATGTGTTCAGCATTCCAAAAGGACAGTCAAACCCCACCCTGTGCCTTTTTATAAGCCTGGCCAACACATTCAAATTCCTCAGATCAGCCTTACCTATAAAAAAAACCCCAGTTTTAATCTTGCAGATAGCAGGTTAGGAACTTCAGGAGCAAAAGTAGTGCTGTGATTCTTACACAGAGTCTGCTGACAGGTGTTTGACAGCAAAACTCACCTGCTCTGTGACAGCTCCCTTGTCTGGACTCTAAATACCTTTGAATGCTCTTAAAAACTTAGCTGGAGTAAAATCTTCAACAGTTGGACCTAGTGGCAAATTTCTCAGCCACCTCAGGGCACTGGATGATTTCTTAATGATGGGAATGAGTGACACACACACACACAGTTCCTTCTGTCTGCACCATGAGTTCAAGGAGTTGGCATTTTTTCGTAGTTTAAAACCACTGATTGACAGGAATGGGAGTAACTGGAGGAGTTCTTATAGAATCTCAGTACTCTGGGACTTTGATGAAATCGTTTTCTAGAATGAGAGACTGTTGTAAGCACTTGGGAAAAAGAATACTTTTGTCTTCCAGAAGAATTTATGGAAGAAGAGAAATTTCTGTAAGGTACTATGAACTTACTCCACAGTGAGAGACTTGGACTCAGAGACAAGTCTTGTGTTTTATCTCTCATCGGAATAGAAGCAGAGTGGGAAATAAACAATGTCAAAAAACTGTTATCTAAGGATCTGAATATATACAATTCCAGTTTGTTATTTCATTTATTTATTCTTTCATCATAAAGCTTTTAATCTATAAAATTAATATGTAATATACAAGAGTAAAATGTACAGAAGTACCTTTAGATCTAATAATTTAAACCATCTGTATTCAGAGAGCGGAGATAACAAGTTTAAAGATATACAAACACTTGCAATTCAATTTTCTCAATATGTAGAAAAAAAGTGGCTTTGATTAATTAAACTTTATTTTAATTATTGTGAAAATATCTTTTTTAGAGTTTGTTTTTGTTACTTTTTTTAATTAAAATTATTTTGTAAATATTGTTTTCTATGTTTTATAACTTAGAAAGGCCATTAATTTGCATTGAGAGCAGCAGGGACTCAACACATTGATTACAAAGATACTTTAGGAGACCGAGGTGGATGTGAGGCAGTTGCCAGATTTATCATTCCAGATTACAGATCCTGTTATTTCTTCAGTCTCACTGGCATGACAGGAAGAGTTTTCTGGGGCAATTTAGCATCCTAATTTGAACAGAACTCACTATCAAGTGTCATTCTAAAGTGCTTCCCATTTTCATAACATAAAAAAGAATATGTATTTAAAGTTGGTGCTGGTTCTTCTCCCATTGTTTGGATAAGAAACAACACAGAACTCAGAAATAAAAGGGAATTTAACAGATTACACAAATGAATAGTGGAAAGACAAGGAAAGCTGTGGGACCTCTGTGCTCGTAGGGAGCAGTGGAAGTGATAAAACCACACATTGGATCTGATGACAGAGTCTTTTTACGGAAAACCACTGAGGTCAGTGGCATTTTCACCTGCAAAAAAACTTCATTATGATCATGTCCAGCACCAGTTTAAGCAGGAATTTCTGGCTGGACTTCAGGGGGAAGCACACGGGGTGTAGTACTGGTTTCTGCATCAATTTGCTCCATGTAAACCACTGGGCAGGAGTGAGGTTTTAAACTGAACTGTTGTAGATGCTGCTGGGACTTGTAAGCTTTATTACCGATGTAAATTGTGTACAAACAGCTATTTCCATATGAAATGTACAATAATAGTTTAGAGCAAGGGTAGTGAATAACTGTACAAAATTTGATACTTAGAAAATAAAACACAGTGCTAAGCTTTACCAATATTTTAACAATTCTGTCAGATTTATAGTAGAAAATGTTGTTGTAAATGTACCTTATAAGAAAATACATTTCCTTTTGGCTCTGTATATTAATAGCTTTGATTTCTATGTCAAAGTTAAAAATGAAGCATGTAATAAAACTTTTGTTAAAATCACTTTCATAATAAACACAAAACAGAATGGATACCCCTGCCTGCTATTTATTTGTGTATAGGACAAGGCTTCTTGCACAAGTGTGGACAAGAATCAAAAGAGAATTTCACTTTTTTGATAGCATTTACATATTTTGGTCAAATTTTTATCCTTAGGGAACACAAAGCTTTTTCTTTCTCATCAAACCACTGGAGTTTGTGGGACACTGATAGAGGTTCCTTCCAAACAGGCTTCAAGGAGAGTTTTTCCACAAGAAATCCTGGCTGCAGTGAAGGACCACATCACCAATACCCCTCCAAGACTTTTAACTACTTGTTAAATTAACTCTAGTGTTACCAGCTCATGCAGCTGCCCTTTGTCACAGCCCTCTTTTGAGAATCAGCCTCAAAGAAAGAGGAAGGAAGCTCTCATGTTCCAGCATGGCATGTGCCATTCTGCTGCTATCCTCATGTAAGCAGTTCATCTTCAGAGCAAGCCTTTATGATGTGACAGTCTCAGCATTGCTGATTTTATATACATTGTTCATTATATGAATCCTGTCGGTATGACTGATGACTCTCAGTGTGTGGCAGGTTTGAAAGGCATCAGGAAACTGGCTGCAAAATATAAATTACTGCTACCTTCATCTGGTAGGAATTCACTCAGGTAATATGGCAGCTATCCTCACTGCATTCCAAGAAGACACATCACTTTTATGGGACTACAGACGTGCTGTATGAAATGGCACTCAGCTGTCCTTGTGGCTTCAGAGCTTTAAATGGGTAACAAGAAAAGTCAGCTCATATCAAAGACAGAAAAGCTGAACCTCAAAGTTCCTAAAGGTCATTGGAAATCAAGTTGATTACTGGTAATGAAGTATCTGTGCACAAGGACAAAATCAGTAATGGAAATCCAGAGAGGTCCCAGCTGACTGGAAGCTGGCAAACATTGTCTCAGTTTTCAAGAAGGGCAAGGGAGGAGGACTCCAGAGACTCCAGACCTGTCAGTGTCACTTCAGTGCCTGGTAAAATCATGGAAAAGGTTATTCTAGGAGTGATTGAAAAACACCTGGGGGACATCACAGGCATTGGTCACAGCCAGCACAGCCTCATGAGAGGGAAGTCCTGCTTGTCAGTGATTTACAAACACGGGTAGAACAGGCAATTTTATAACAGCCACTTAAGTTTCAGCAGTCAGGACAGTCTTCATTTGAGTACAAGATTCTCTTTTACTGGAACAGGCATTGCCTGGTGTAAATTGCAGAGGGGTCCATTCTCAGCTCCAATCTTGCCATGACTTCCCAACAAGTATACAGAACAGCACTGTGGCACAACCCAACAGGTAAGTGAAGGCAGGCTGGGCATAGATTATTTATTCTTTTTATCCAGGAATCAACATCAACTGACTCCTGGTGTCACAGAAAGGACCTGTCCTGTACCAGCACCATAATTGGCTATTTTTGCCTCTTAAATACAGTATACTTAAATACAACATCTAAAGGAGCAGTCAGCACAGTATGCTACACTCAAAAAGCACTTCTTAACATGTACAACAGCACTTCCACCTCACTTATGTGTGTTTAACAGTATTCCTAAGTAATGGCCCAACTTTTATAAAAGTAATACATTAGACAGCATGCTATATATGCCTAAAGAAATGGGGAAGGGAAGAACAGAAATCTGCCTTTCTGAAGGCACCCAAGCAGCTGGTGAAAAACTGCAGCAGTGGCTGTGGAGCTACAGCAGGATGCCTCAGGACTGAGGGCAGCACGTTGGATTGCCTACATGGACACAAGATTCTTGGAGCTGCCTGGTAAGGTGTTTTTCCATGGTTGTACCCCCAGAATGAGGGCAGCCTCCCTCTACCCCAGTGCTGCATGAGCAGTGAGAGAGTATCTTTGAGAGTAAATCACCTGCACTTGTCAGGGTGTGTTATGTCAGCACATAATGTGGGTGCAGTAAATTTGTCTAAAACACTCAGTGGAAGTATTGTTTGTGCCAGACAATTGGTTTGGTTTATTCTCCTTCACACACTGATCTCTTGCCAGACTTTTAGAGAGGAAGCTGGCTGCAGCCTGCTAAGATCACTCATCCATCTGCAGGGTGTTCTCCTGGGTCCTTTCCAAACTGCATGCTCACATTGGGCACCCATTCCAAGGCCAAAGCATGGCTTTCCCTCCTCACTCATGTGACAGGACAGCACAGCCCCACTGTCACATGGTAGCCAAGGTATGGGACAGACCTCATACAGACTCCAGCTGGCAGGAGGGTGTTGCAAAACCTTCCCAGAAGTTGTACCTGTCCACAAAGCAAGCACACAAAATCTATGCACAATAACAGCTTTCTTGATGCAGAAGAATACTTTTTCCCTTCTTGCAACAGCCTTCTGACAAACCTCTCTGAGGTTTTAAACTCACATATACAGCTATGTAAAAATACAGCAAATGAGGTTCCTCTCATCTAAGCCCCTATCACAGCTTTCCATGCTCTGAAGTTCGCAGGCTGGGCATAGATTATTTAACTTGAAAGCAAAATGTTTATTTTAAAACCTATTACAGGCTTTATTTTAAAGTGCACCAAAAATATGTCCCTTCATCTCCTTTTCACTATGATGTTAAGGTCTCTTCTGCCCCTTATATTCTTACCTCTCTTAAGGAGGTTTCCATGCCATGTTGGCAAAGAGGAAGGTTCTAACATTAAACAACAGGAATATGAAGTGGGGAATGCACATCAGATCTGTTTGGATGAGATAACCATAAACATTTGGAACAAAGCCACAAACTGCCAGACTCACAAAACTTTGAAAAACTCTAGCTGTGTTTTTTTGGGGGCAAATGCTACTTCACATATGCTAACTCATGATAAATTGCTGCTGCAGACTGCTGCAGGGTGGGAACTAAATGTGATGGTGGTGGATAAGTCATGGGGCCTGCTGTGACAGAGAGGCTTGAGGGGTCCATGTGTTGGCTTCCTATGGATAGTTCCAGAAGGCTAAATCCTCTTATTTTAGACTGAGCTAGTGCTAGTAAGCTCAGCCTTGCTGGGATCTTTTTACATTCTCTGTGAATACCTGTGAAAAGTAACCCATTCAATTTAACAAGCATATTGCCTGAGCAAGGGCTGCACTGTTCAGGCACTGAAAAATCAGCCACTCTTCCTAAGGAAACAATCAGATTAAAATACTGTGGTGACTTTTCTTTACAAAGATTATCCACAAACACCTGCTTTCATGAGAGGCTGGCAGTGGTACCTTTGGGCTATGGCTCTGGCATCCATCAGAGTAGGAAGGACTGCTCCTGAAAGCCTCACAGTGCTTGGAGCAGTGGTAGAAGCATGGTGAGTGCTGGCCCCTGCTCCCTGCACCAGGAATCACTCCTGTTGTGGAAAACCAGCAAAAAAGTAAATAAAAGCTGCCAAGCACAGCAGCTGAGCAAGACCACATTTAGGTAAGTGCTGGACAAAATCAGGGAAGAGCCCACTTACAGTGTACTCTTAACATCAATGATTCTCACTGTGTCTTATTACTTGGAGTTTATCAGCAGCAGCTCCCAGACCAGCAAACTCACCCAAACAGCCTGGAGCCATGGCCAGCCAGCCAGAGCCACAACTCCCATTGAAAGTGAGGTGGAAGCACAAACAAGCAGTGAGAAGGCAGCTGCCTACACCTGGTGAGAAAAAGAATTATGTAAATCTCATGTTTGAACAAGATCACATTCCTCTTGCCTCTGGACAGGGCATGATCACTGTGGCACTACTGAACAAAGACATGAAAACACCCCAAACTTTTCCTTCTTGGTCTGCTTAAGGAGAAAAGATTGATTTTTTTTTTTAATAAGGTAAGTAAAAGATATGAGTTAACTACACAACATGAAAAAGACAGAAGTGAGGGAAATGTGGCCTTTTCACTAAGCAAGTCCCCACGAGGACTACTAGTACATGGCCAAATCTCCACATTTTACACTACTAGGGCAAGATCAACACCACAGCCATCCTCTTTTCCCAAACCACAATATTAGCAAAAAATGTGCTCAAGCTCAGGGTAGCAGGGTGGGAGCACAGTCAAGGAACACTGGAAATCCAACTATTTTTTGATCTTCTGCTGTTTAATCAGGGAAGTCTCCTGAGAGACATCCTAGTGGAGCCTTTATGCTGAGGAAATGTGGGAACGCAGCACTTGGTGAGGCAGACAGAGTCTCAGGCAAAGAGGAAAATTTGCCTGCATTTACTATTCAGATATCCAACCTGGAGATTTGAGTTAGATCCTCAGCTGCTGAGTGGTGATGTATAGCTACAACACGTAGGCACCATTTATAATCTCTTTCTACTCTCTCTCTGCCTGGCCAACCCATTGTAGCCCTTTAATTTATAGACCTTCCTCCTGAATAATTCTGTGATTATGTGGAGAAAGGGATTGGTGCTACTCTTGGGTAGTCACAGAGGACACCAGTCCAGCAACACTAGACAGGGCAGAGAGCAAAGAGGTATTTCTTCAACAAGGCAGATTATCCACTGACTGTAGTTTGTGAGTATGAGGCTTTCTTGACCAGCTACCAGATCCTAAAATCATATTTCTTGAACTTGACTATTTCCAGGGCTGTGGGACGCCCCTCCCAGCACAGCACTGCGCTGCCAACCCAAGCAGCACTGAAGTTGAATCCTAGATTTGGGGATGGGCTGGCAGGAAAAGGAATTTCCAGAGTCTGTGGAGCAGATAATCCGCAGAGGGAGCAATGAGGGTTCTCCCAGCAGCAGCAGTGGGCACAGCAAAGCCCTGACCTGTGCTCTGAGCAGTGTCAGACACCTGGCTTCGCTCTTGGGCTTTATAGCCATACCTGAGGCAAGACCAAAACTACCAGTAATGTTTAAAAAGCCTCAGGTTAAACTGGTTTAGGCTATTCCCCACAAAATCTTGGGAGGAAGAGATTTTCTTAGAAATCTCTTCTAAACCATCCAAGGAAAGAACTGGGAAGCCAGCACTCTGCTACAGGCACTTGCAAAAAACACAACTCCCTCTTGTACCAACAGACATTTAAGACAGGCCTACATGTTAAAATTCCCTTCTCCACGTTCAAAATAAAGAAGCTTTAATTTAATAAATGACTGACACTGCATGTTTTTCCTGAGGACCACAATTTAGAGCAATTCCCACTGCTGTGGCCGGCAGCCAGTGCCTGCCATGCCTCACAGCCCACTCGTAACCCACTTTAGGGGCTATGGCTGGGGCTTCCAGAAGAGTCCCTGTAACATCGGGAAAAATAAAAAAAAAAGAAACAAATCTTGCGGCCAGCACTGCACCACAATGCTGTGTATTTTATTAACGCTCAAGGGCAGGAGAAGAACAAAAGAGAAGCAGAACCCGCATCTGCTCAGTAGAGCGAAGCCTCCTCAGGCCCTTCTCCTCCGGGGTGCCTGGAACCAGCCCCGCGCCTCTCCGGGGCCGAGCCCTCTCAGGCTCCGGGAACGCCCCGAGCGCCGCTCCCGCCTCCCCGCCCGCCCTCGGCCCCGCCCGGCGCGTTCCGGCCCGGCCATGGCGGGAGAGGGCGAGGAGGATTTGGCGGCCTTCGTGGCCCTGCACGGGGCCGCGCTCCGCGCATCGCGGGTCCCCACGCAATACTGGGAGAGCCTGAGCCGCAAACTGCGCGGAGAGGTGGGTGAGCGGCGCCGGGGGCGGCTCGGCACGGGAGAGCGGCGCTGAGGGAGCAGCCCCCGAGGGCAGCCCCGAGCCGCTGCCGGGGCCGAGCGGCGCTGAGGGGGCAGCCCCGGGATGGGGGCGAGCGGAGGCCGTGGAGAGCTGTGCTGGGGGCAGCCCCTCCAGCCCTGGGTGAAGAGGAGAGTCACGGTGTTGCTGAGCAGGGGACGGTGGGAAAGGCACGGTGCGGGTTGTGTTACCGAAACTGCGGCTCGGGGCTGGAAAAGACGTCAGGTGTGTTGTGCGTATCTGGTTTCGTCTTTTTGTTGTCGGCGTGAAGTTTGGAAGTCCTGGTAGCTAGAGGTACAGTACTGGAGAGAGGTGATGAAACAAAAAAACCACAGCACTCTACCAGCTAGTAAGAGAAAAAATTAACTCTGTCCCAGCCAAATGCAGGACAGTGTCCTCAACCCTTCAGCTTTTTATGCCAAGAGAATTAAGAAAAATAGCAACAGTAGTAGTGTTGGACTCAGGATGTTGTCATATCTTAATCCATTATGGTTTGGATTGGCTTTTGCCTGATTTTAATTTATTTTTTTTTTCCAGTTCGCTTCCACACAGATCTGCCCTGTACTCGGTCATTTGTAGCTGTGCAGAGCTGAGCCAGCTCATCTCATGTGTGCATGAGTTCCCTGGCTTGGGCAGTTTTGGGGTTTTTTTCAGGTGAAGCTGGCCGGCCCCTGGCCCTGAACTAAAGGGAGTGTGGAGGCAGGGGCACACTCCAGGGTGGAGTATCCCTTTTCACCCTTGTAGCAACCATCTGCTTGCTTCCAGGAGCTTTGTGATGAGAAAGGGAAGAGAAACAAAGTCAATAAGAGGAGTGATTTTAAACAGATTGTAAAGACACGGGTTGTGTTTATAAATTTTTTTTCGGTTTGCACATCTGGAGCCCAGCCTCAGTGATGAGGAAAGCTGTCTTTGATTTGTGGGAATAAAGGAACAAGGAACTGAGGCAGGAAAGAGGCGCAACCCGAAACCATTAGTCTGGAGAGTTGAGAGTGCTTGAGGGAGTCTGGAGGAGTCGACCTGGAGAAGAAAATATGAATGAGGTAAACTTCTAGTCCTGGGGAGTGAAAGAGATCTGATAAGGCGAGAAGACAACTAGTGGTGGTTTGCTGGAAGGCAGGATAAGCAGTGAAGAAATGAGTGAGATGGGGTGAGAAGTTTGGACAGGTAGTATAGGATGGTAGGGAAGGTGAGGGAATTGCAGTTTAACACCCATGTACAGGTAGAGTGATTTCTAATTACCTGAGTGCTTCTTTTGCCCATCAGCTTCAAAGGAGGGACAGGAGAAAAGCATTACAAGTCATGATACGAGTGTTTATAGTCAGAAAGGGTCTGAATATCTTCCTGCTGCTTTCAGTCTGTTGTGTGGCACTGTTAATAACAGGAATACGTGTTTATTACACAGAAGATAAATCTACATTATCTGAAGCATATGCCCAGTCACAAACTCCTTGTGGAATTACAGCCTCCTCAGTAAGTGTTCATACATACAAGAGACTTGGAGCAGGAATATCTGCTGCTCTGCTTAGGTAGGAGGGTATGAGAAGGGATGTCCTGGAAGAGGATGGAACAGAAGGCAGTATAAAGCTGCCAAGGAAACCCAAAGTTGACAGCTGTTGTGTTTCCACGTGCCAATGTGAAGCTGGAGGTGGCAAAGTGGATCTGTGCCGTGACCTAATGCAGCCTTGAGATTTGTCACCTGTGGCTGAGATCCTTGCTTGTCACCAGCCTTGCTGGGAGGGTGTAACACTGAGAAGACAACAGAGTGAGAAGAAACCCGTGGTGCTGATGTTTTTTACGGAGGCTGGGATGAGGAAAGGCAGAAGGAAGAAAGCACGTGCCCTAAGGCAGCAGGTTGCTCCTGCTGCTTCATTTTACTTGCAGAGGTGGCTGAGCAGGCTCTTCTGTACTGAATGTCCCAGTGTGTGTGGAAAAAGAGACCTAATTATTTCAGTGAGCTTTGGAAGACAAAGCAAGCTGCTGAGAGTGCTTGTCTCTGCTGCTGCAGCTCCTGGTTTTTGTCTAGAAGAAGAGCAAAAGGATATTGAAAAGATTGAGATGTCCAGGAAAAGTTCCTGTGAGGAGTGCTGTGGACTGGGATAACCTCTTGAGGAGGTAGAGACAGAGCTACAGGACCTTACTTACAGCTAGACCATGCAGAATGGCTGGAGGACCAGCAGTAAAGAAAGAAAAGCACTTGAGGGATAGGGGTGAACTGGTTTTGGGAATCTAGGGAATAAGGTATAACTCAGGGGGCAAAACCCCAGTGCAGCGCAGGGCATAGGATGAGTTTCCTTGTTACATGTGTAAAATGGGAGGAATTTTTCATTTGTCCTGACCTGCTGCAAAGATTAAACCTTTATAGCATAGAACTTGAAAAATTTCCATCCGTAGTACAGATAAAAATACCACTTGCATCAATACCTCTAGAACCCAGCCCAAGCAGGTGTTTTCCAACATTCTCACACGTGTTTCAACACACAGAGTTGAATGCACCCTCCCTCCACTGTGTACACCAAAGCCTGTGAGAAGTGAAGGGTTTGGGTGGTTTTTTATTTACCTTGGGATCTGCTGGAGCAGGTTTCCTACTGAGAGCATTATGTAATTGGATGGCTCATTCAAAACATGGTGTAACTGCTGGATTGGTAAACCTGCCTTTCTTTATTTGTTTTGCATTTCGCATTCAGCGTATGGTGGGAGGAAATTTTTTTGTGTGTTTCTGGCAGAAACTTGAAAAATAAAATATATGCATGTGTAATCATTCACTGTAAGTGCTAAAATTCTGTTTCTAGTGTAGTGGTTGTTTCTTATGCTGTTGGATAAACTCTGTCTAGTATGTTTATAAGCTTGGAAAATACAGTGCCTGCATCTAATTTTATTCATAATCTTTTTTTTTTCTATCCCAGCCATACACTAAGTTATTTTACAGGCTTCTCTGTATTGCAGGGAGATTTTTGTAGCCCTCAGATGTTGCTGGCAAAAGACTGGTTAGAGTTTCAACCCAGTTAGAAATGGAGGGCTTTAATTAATTACTAGAAGGAATGCAGCATGGTAATACTCCTAGACTATTTTCCAGAGCAGTAGAGGGCAACCTGTTGCTCAGAAGTTACCTGGTGCCCTTCAAAACAGTTTGCAGTGTGCCTTAAAAGAATTTGCTGGAGATAACCTGTGTGGTAATTGTCATGACGTGTGCCTGCTTTGGTATCAAGTTCTCTGCTTTGCTGGGGTTGGTTAGGTTGGAACTGCACCTGAAGGTGAAGAGGGAGGGATTTTGCCCAAACCTGTTTTGCTTGCAAGCAGTTGTGCCACTGGAATGTGTTGGTACCCTTTTGCTGTGTAGAGGTTACTGGTTGCTCTGGTGGAATGCTTAATGTGAGTTCTCCCCGTTCTGCTTCAAGGCAAAGATTACTTTTCAGATTGGTGGTGTGATCTCATCCAGCTGGTTTTTGCTTAAGGAGCTTACTTAAGATTCCCTTCATGGTGCTGCTGTGTTAGTAGGTTCAGTGTGACAGCCTGGCTCAAAGGGAGGGAGGACGAGAGGAGACACAAAACTATCTGTTTATCCACACTGACAACGAGGTGCCACTGCCAAAGCCGGCAGTGAACAGTTACTGAACTGCTTGTATTAGCAATTACCAGCTTAAAAAACAACAAAACCCTCACAGAAAGCCACTGATTAAGGTTGGTCTTGAGCTGCTGCTGCTGCTTTGAGAAATGTGATTTGCCTTGAGGATTACACACAATTCACTTTTACAAGGTTATAAGTTCTCTAGGAGAAATTTTTCATTAAGCATAATTTTGTAAAGGTATTAAAAGTGCAGATTTTTTTTGCTAAATGCAACTGCTACAGCCTCATGCATCTGATAGATTTGTTGGAGGGAGACACCAGAACTTTGGCTTAGGGCATTTGGAATCCTGTCATTTTTTCGAAGTCTTGAGATGATATTTAACCAAAAAAAAAAAGAAAAAAAAGAAAAAAACCCACCAACAGCTTCTCCTTAGTGTGGGTGTTTGGTAAATGGGTGGAGCCTGGAGGCTGAATCTGAGTATCCCTCTCTCACAAACTCCTTAGGACAGAAGCTGAGTGTGGAAAACACACAGTGCCACACTGCAGCACACGTCCAATGACTCTTCTGTGTCACACTTGCACTTGCCATTTTCTAATGGCTCCCAGTCACTTGTCTGTCACTTCTTGGCCAGCTAATGAGGTTGTTGAGGGTGGCCCTTGATCCAGCGGCAGGAGCACTGAAGTGTCACTTCAGGGAGGAGTGGAACACGTTTCCTGGCACGCTGCTGCTTGTGCTGCCTGCCATGGGCTGGGATTAGCGTTCGTGCCCTGAACCAGACCAGGGAGCTCACCCAGCTGGGAGCCAACCTGACAAAAATTCATTGTGAGCACAGGGAAGGGCCCTCCCTTTTGCAGGGATCTCCCTGCAGCTACATGAATTTCAGTGACTACCAATTTTCAAGGAAACTGTGCAGATACTTAAAAAAGCATTGGAGGCTACTATTAGAACAGCAAGAGGTTATGATAGTGATTACTGCTGAGTAATGTTATCCTCTTCTAGCAACTGGAAAACTAGAAACAAATTGGAACTGCTATTTTAATGCTCGCTGAAGTGAAAGAAACTAAGACTCTGATATTTATTTTTTTTAAATAGGTGTGTGTTCTAATCTCTAAATAGTTTGTTTGCAAAACATTTTTTCTTTACCCTAAAAAAACACATATGTATGCATTAGCCAAGGTACTGTTAGCATCTCCTTAGCATTTAGCTAAGAAGCTGTTAGCTAATAACAGCTAATAGCTATTAACAGCTAATTAGCTATTGTTAGCATCTGGAAGACATCCCTGCCCATGGCAGCAGATGATCTTTTAAGGTCCCTTCTAACCCAAGATATTCTATGATTTTTATCCACCATCCCAGAGGAAAATATCATCCCCTGTTCCTTAGAAGAGAATTTCAGATACTTCTCCACTTGGATCTGCTCTATGAACTGTGGCTTAAGATCAGAAGTAGCTGTTGTTCCCCCCTGCTGATTTCCTCCCTCTTTGGGCAGCTGTCTGCTATTTGTAGGTGGCCTTTCTTCACAAATGTGGAGTTCATTTCCTCACCCTCCTGTTGAGGCTTAGCAAAAATAATTGTCCTATGGAAACGCTCACCTGAACAGATGAAAACTTGTTGCTGCCACTGGCATTTTACAGCTAAGAAGTTGTCTATATATATATATATAAGTAATGATTTTTAATAATGTGGCATTGCAGGCTGTGTGTTGAACCATTGTAGGTTTGGAGTGTTGAGCCAGTAACTCCAGAGTTTACACTTTAAACCTTTTTCCCTCCCTGCTACTTTTTAGTCATATTAAATTGAGGCAAATGATTTGTCTGCCCATGCGTGGTTTATTAGGTAATGTGTGAGTGATCCTAGCAAAATAATTCTCTCTGAAAAATTTTAACAGTCTTTTGAGGCTTCACCTATTTTTGTCTTCCTAAAAGCACATGTTCATTTTGAAATGATGGAAGTCTTTGTTCTGCCAGACATGCAAGCCCACTGTTTGGCAAGGGAGCCTTGTGTGGTGACTGCCCTCGTTTCTGTGTGTTCTAGATGAAGTGTTGCATCCAGAGTAGGCAAGAATGTAAACAATAGTAGAGATAAATGTATAAAACTTAACTCTATATATAGCAGTGTAAGGAATCTCCCAATTTACCTGGAGGTGAGCAAGCACTGGTAGTTTCTCTTGAAGGGAAAGAAGGCAGAGGGAAACAGGCTGAGATTTCTTAACTGGTTCAGAACTCAATTGGGAAAAGCTCTTTTTCTTCAGAGACCTTAATGTACTTTAGTACCGTTGTGGAGCCTGGGTAACACTGGGTTTTGCAGGTCTTACATTACTGATTTTAGCAAAGGTATTCTGTTTTCAGCCTCTAAAATTCTTAATGAGGCCTTAAACTGACACACAATCATTACTAGACCTGCTGGTGCCAAAGAAACTGACAAAGCTTCCTACCAATACTAACTAAAGAAACTTCCCAAACAAACAGCCCTGTTAAAATGTGAAAGAATAAATACCGTTGTTTATTCATCTCTTAAGTTAAAAATCCAATTTTTATCAGATTACAGGGAAGAAATGTCTACAGGTGTCACATTGTGCATATCAGGGTGTTCTTTATCCAGTTGTGTGACATTTTGTGCACTTTCCATCTCAGGTATTTGATGCTGGTGACTACTTTGGAATAATGCAAGTAGAAGAGGTGGATGAGGAGGAAGAAGTTGATGAAGAAATGGAAGAACAATTTAAAAAGCCAAATCCTGGAAATGGACCTTGTTTCAAGGTTATTGTAACAAATGAGAATGGACTTCAAGCCTCCAATCCCAATAGGTGAGTTGTAATTTTGAAAATGGTGTTCAGTCTTTGAGGAGTGTGAAACCCTAACATGGTAGTGACAGTTTGAGACTTGTTTGATTCTGTTGAGAGATCCTCTTTTCCAACTCTAACACATAGCTGCATTTTTGAGGAAAGATGCATGCTATGAAGCACACCTTGCAAAGTGTACTGGGAGCACAAATACCTTAATGTGATTTCTTTTTAAATCATGCAGGAAGATACTTAGAAATTGATTTTAGTAAACTCAGGGAGAAAACAGGGAAAAGACAACCTTGAAATGATTTCTGCAGAAATAAAGCAAACTTTTGTATCTGCAAGACTGTGTGCCTGTGGAAAAAAACCACTAAAGAAATACTTGTGATCTCCCCAAATGTCATGCCAGGAAGGTACTCACAGTAATATTCTGTGGATTATTGCATTTCCTTCAGTTGGCTAAAGTATGATTCAAGAGTGTGCATGTGTGCACACATGTGGAATTGAATGTGTCAAATTACTGTTCTCTTGCTTACAAATCAGCTTATCTGTGATGAACATAAGACTAGGAGGCATCAATAAAACTAGAAAAAAGCTGTGTAAGAAACAACTTTATACTGTAGTACTGCTTTTTGAGTTCTTACTGGTTTCAAGCATAGAACAGAGTATTTGTCATACATTAATAAAAAGCAGTGAGATGAAGTCATCTCTGCTGGGGATCTAAATGCAATTCTGCTCAGTTGTATAAAACTTCTGTGAGACCTTTCATATTTTTTAGACCTGAGGTAAATAGGCAAAATCTAAACATTTAAATTAGGCTTGATGAGTAAAACCAACAAAGAATCATAGATATGTGCCTTTACATCCCTACCTTAACCTAAGTAATCACCTTTTTAAATCTGAGAATGCACTTAAATTATCAAGTCCAAAACCAGCTCCTGTGATAATCTTGGACTTCCTTGCAGCATTCAGGTGTGTGAATATGGGTGCAGAAGGCCAGTACACCTGTTTGCTGACATTTTCAAAGAGCTTGACCTTAGCATTCTCTGGAGCCTTTAATTTTATATATAAGTGAGGTTTCATGTTTATGTGTAATCTGGGATACAGTAATTGTTCAACCATACTTGCCCTATGTGACAGCTGACATGTTTTTAGCTTTCTGAAATGTGGGTGTTGTGGAGGGGTTTTTGTGTGGTTTGGGGATTTTGCTAGCAAGTAGAATTCAGATTTTTCTCTCTATTGGTTCAGTCAGATGATATAACCAAAATATGAAGAACGCTTCTGTTTGCAAAACTATGCTTTTTTCTAGAAGTCCTGCACCCTAAACAAGGGTTAAACCTGTCAAGGGAAGTTGTGCCAGATACGTGTGGTTTTATTTTGGGTTAGATTGTAATTTTTTTTTTAAACAATGCATTTTTTTTCTAAAAATAACTTGGTGACACATCCCACCACACCCAAAGAAAAAAACCCAAACCTAATAGAAACAATCAAAACTTACTGCTCATTTTCTTTTAATGGCATATACAGACTTCTGATGATCAGGCTTCTCCAGCTGGCTTTACAGATGACAGTAGATGTCACAGACCTCATGGCTAACAAGGTCCTCAAGTAATTTTTCAAAATAGTGAGTTGTTTTCCTGCTTCAGGCAAGAATATCAGGTTGATGCAATAGAGTTAATAGTGATGAAAAGGGAAGATATTTGTGTTCTTGGCTTTTAAAGGGAATAAGCTCACCAACTGAGTGCCTGTTCTTTATTTGCTCCTCATTTTCATGGAAACACTCACCAATGCACCATAAGAGCAAAAGCAGAGTGTAAATTACCGCCGGGAAGTCGCTCCTACCCTGTAACACTACCGTGTGTGCTCTGGGAGTGACTTTGTGACTAAGAGCAGATTAGCTATCACACCATCTCCAGGGATACAGCAGCTTTTATTCCCAGCACGTGGCTCTGTGTGTGTGTGTGAGTGTGAGAAGCCCGGGGTGTGACTCCCCCCAAAACCTCTCCCGCAGCGTGTTCCTGGTGGACCACGCCTGGACGTACCGCGCGGAGCACGCGCGGCAGCAGCTGCGCCGCGTGCCCGGCCTGCTGCACAGGATGGCCAACCTCATGGGCATCCCCTTCCACGGAGAGGTCCCAGACGAGGGCAGCATCGAGCAGGTGCTGCAGGAAATGTGGAAGTACAACCAGACCTACCAGCTCTCTCAAGGGGTAAGACTCTAAAATGGTAAAAATTTTGGGGTGGAAGATGTTGCGGCGCGTGAATGTTAGCGGAGATCCTTACGGATGTTCCTTCTGTTTGGGAGGAGAGCAAATGCTCCTTTTAGGGTGTGTAGGTAAGACCACACTAGCTTTGGTCACCCTGCCCTCTGTAGTCCTTCAGCACTGTACTGTCTTGAGCCTTCAGACACCTTCAAGTGCACACATGCCGTTTTTGAGGGAATACAACCCTCAGGGTGCAGGTGAAAACCCTGATGTAGGGTTTGCAGTGGAGCTCCAAGGGGGTTTTTTTGTGTCTTTGGAATTAAAGAGGAGAAAGGTGAGTCCCTTGACCTCAGCCTTATGCAGAATGGGCAGGGCTAACCCTGAGCAGTGAGAGCATGATGGGACTGCCCCTGTTAGCTCAGGGGCTTGAGATTGTTCTCTGGACTGGTCATCTTAATCAGTTAAGCTCAAACTTAACTCCCAGTAGAATCAGGTCTGAAAAATCCCTGAGAATGGGATTCATTGTGACTTCTCCTTTAATGAATGGGAAATCTGAACAATGTCTCTGAGTTTTTCTATTGTCTTTGTTACTCAATTTGTCACGAATAGCTTGTGAGTCAAATGGAATTATCTGTGTTACCACTTGAAAAGTGATTTTCCAGAGGGCAATTAATTCAACCTGTAGCTGAACTTGTCTTCTGTTCACTTTTTGGGGAAATATCTCAAGTCTTGTCTCTCTGCTCCATGCCTGCCTCCCTAGAAAGACCACAGTAGTGCTGCCAAGCAATTTAAAGTTTATTTTCTCATTCAGGATTTTTTTGTGATGAGTGTTACAGTAAGAGGCACTTTGATGATGCAGCCTCAACACTGGCAGCCAGCTGTTGTTGCAGGCAGCAGTTTTGCTCTCCATCCCTCGTAAACTTCAAACACTTTTTAGCTAATTGATTCTGAGAGAAACTGAAGGAAAACTAATTCTACCGAGCTGCCTTCTGCTGGTTTAGCTCTCTTAAGCAGCTGGTTTGGTTCAGGGAAGGTGGATCTGGTAGGCAATAGCAGCAGGACAAGAAAGAGGAGGCTAAAACAGGAATCTGAGAAGTGGTGTAGGGGTGCTGCCAGTGCCTCTGTCTCACAGAGCTTTTCCTGCAGTCCATGTGTGTGAGATGTCTCCCTCTGGTTATTCATGCAGACTGCAGAGGAGAAGGTTCCTGTCTGGTACATCATGGATGAATTTGGATCACGCATTCAGCATTCAGACCAGCCAAGTTTTGCAGCAGCACCTCTGTTTTATATGCCTCAGCAAATTGCCTACACGGTTCTCTGGCCTTTGAGAGACCTTGAAACTGGTGGTGAGTGTGTGTCTGAGGAGCTGGGGTTTTCTTTAGTGTTTGCAATAGGAAATGGGCCAGTTCTTATGAAATCATTGAGTATTTCACAGTAGAACAAACGTTTCAAGACCAAAATGACTGCATTCTTGTAACCCCGTTAAATATAAAAGTTCTCTCTGTCTGGTATTTCTGTATTTTGGGATAGATACCTTTTACCAGTCCAAAAATGTTGCTATTGTTTTATTGACAGAGAACTTAAATCTTTCATCGCTGCCTTAGTGAAACTGCAAATTCAGTCATCTGAGGGGCTTAAAAAAAAATGCCTAAAGTCTGTGTTTGTAGCTTTGAGTCAGAAAGTCAGGCTCTGAAAGTTGGGAAACACCTGGCCAATGATTTATTCCTGTAATCTTAATCAGGGGCTACCCTATGCCTCCATCATGTGGAGAAGACAAGCATCCTAAATAATACTCCTTTTATCTCATTTCTTTAATTATCTCTAATTTTTCATTTAAATAATGAAATTCGTGCTGGCATTGACTGTGCAGCCATCCTTTGAAGGTTTTCAGTGAGAAATGAAAGGCAGTTCCTAAAGATTCTCCTGGTTTTGCTGCAGATGAAGTCACTCGTGATTACGCTCACGGGGAGACGGATCGCCTGATCAGGAAGTGTGTTTTGTTACCTTGGGTGCCTGCTGAAGTGTTGGATGTCAGCTGCTTTACTCCAGAGCCACCAGATGAGCATTACCAGGTATGATTTTAACAAGGTAATTCCATATCTTATCCCTGTTAAGAGCAGGTGGTGTCTAAAAAAGCGCTGCAAGAATTCCGGTTTTGCTTTTTTTAAAACTCAAAGACTGATTCAGAGGACAGCCATTAAACTAAAAAACCAGTTCAAAAATCAAAATCAGTTGTCTTACACTTATATGTGATATCTAAATGTTTAAATACTGGAGCAACATAAATGACTTCTAATATTTTATTGCTGTATTGCATAGCTTTTTTTATAAGCACACTACAAGGTACTTCATACTGAGGCATCCATCTTCCAGTTAGGCATTTGATACATTGTCTAATAGGCTTATTGATTGGATTTGTTATTGTGGCATTGCTGTTCAGTCTTGAGTTACAGAAAGATTTATTTTACTATTTTAGGAAAAGTTACATTTTTCAGACAGGATATTGGGCTGTGTTGTGGTTTAGAACCATTAAGTATTGGAGCAGGTACATTTTTAATTTGATGGCACTCTTACAATGTACTCATTCAGTTTGTTACCTTTCTAATAAAGGTTTAGGATATTTTAAGGATGTGAAATTAATGTTTGGAATGTCCTTTACTGAACAATGTCTGCACGAGATTCACTTAGAAAAATGAGGACACTGATACCTGTGAGGATGCTGTACTGGCTGCTAATGGCATTTAAAGGACAGCTTCTAAAGATGAACCTATACCTCAACTCTCTGTTTCTGCATGATGGCTGAGAGGCAGAAAATGCTCTATCCAGCTTGTTATTAACAAAATCTAGTCAGAAATGAAGTTAACCTTTGTTTAGCTTCTGCTAAATAAAGTTGTACACTCGTAGTAGTTAGGCTGTCTTGTAACCTAAGGCAGATTGGTTGGTTGGGATTCTGCATTTTTGGAAGAGGTATACTTTGCATCAACACCTCCTATCCTAGAATTTCTGGGAGCTGCTGCCTTTGGCAAGGCATCAGCAATGATCCAAGAGTGTATTTCCTTTTATCAGTCAGAGGGGGGCTGTACAGGATGGAGAGAGACTTTGCAGGCATGGTCCCTGCTGAAGACTGCAAAAAAACATTTTGCTCATTTTCACAGGAGCAGAATTGGCTCCCAAACTCCTGTAATTTTTTTTAGTCATCTGTAACAAAGCATCACAACTAAATGATCATTCTTCCGTGTTGTTGGAAATACAGCAACTTTGTCTTCTGTTGTATATGATTGGCTGTGGGTTGAGAGTTTTTTAATGTTTAGGAGGCAAGAGTTTCTCAGAGTCTTTCAACTGTGTTGATGTGCCCTGGTCTCAAAGCCTTATTTCTTGTTCCTTTTTACTGATAGGATTTCCTTCTGCCTCTGCTCTTGGTACAGATTTTTTTTTTCTGAACAGCATATTACACAACATAATGGAGTTGTCAAAATGGAACTTGGCTGAAATTCACTTGCACCAAAGAGAATGGACCAATAAGACATTCAATGGACTCTCTCATTCTGCCTTGAATTAATTTTTTGTGGTTTTCTGTTTTCTAGGCAATTTTAGCAGAAAACAAGGAAAAGCTTCCTGTAGCGATAAATCCACCAGTTTATGCCAAAGACAAAGTTTTCAAGTATGTATCCACAAACAAAATGTTTTTTTAACAGGTTTGTGTGCAGTAATTGCAGTGTGTTCAGGCTGAACAGCCTTTTCCACCTTTGAAGAACAGAAGCAAGTTAAAGGTGTGTTCATATGGAGCCACTTGCCTGAGATTCTGACTTACTGGTTGCTCCTGTTGGATATATTCTTCAGAGTGAACAAATTGTCCCTTATGGAATCTCTAAAATATAAATTTAGTTGTTGTTTGGGGTTTTTTAATAAGTGCCACCTTCTGGGTGAAAGAAAAGTTGTTTTAATACGAAGTTACACAGTGTTGTTTTCACTAAGTATGACTTAAGGTGTAGAAGAGACACCTTAATGTCTTCTGCATTATAGCATGTGTGTCCATAGGGGTTGCTCTGTGCTGTGTGAGTGTAACAGACTATTCCCCTTGTTCAGATGGCATTTCCAAACAGGAATCCTATAAAAACCTGGGATGTTTTAAATTGGACATGTGTTTGCTACAAAAATGGACCGTGTGCTGTGAAACCATTTCAGAAGAAAGCTGGAAGAACACTGCAAAGATAAGGGATTTTTTTTGAGCAAAACCAGTGGTGCTGCATGGCCAGGCTGCCTTGTTACTGGTTTTATTGCAGAAAAACAAACCATTGCTTAGCATGTGCTGTGAGTTGCACTCCAGAGTGTTTGTAGTCTGACACTGGGATCACAGTTCTTGCTTGAAACATTTTGCTTAAATGGTAAAGTTGCACTAAAATGTATTTGGTTGTGTACTCACACACCAGCTTCTTGTGTTGATTTGTTACTGATCAGCTTTACTTGAGAAGAACTACTGGAAATCAAAGCCACTTCTTGTGGCATTTGTTAACTTGTCCAGTGATAGTCAAGATTCCATTTGTGGTTGAAATCTCTGGTTATATGACTGTGAGGATAAGCAAAAGCTTATATTTTTCATCTGCTGTACTCAGATACAGGAGTCAAAGACAGATGCATTCAGATAGAGGCAGAAAACAATACTGAGGATGTTGGGAAACACTGATGTATTTTTCACTGCTTACCTCTTTAGTTTGTGTCTTACATTTCAAATGAATGGCATTCACATTAGGCAAGGAAGGAGGGGAAACACATCAAATTCTTCCTGCTCTTCTTCTAAGGAATGTAATCCACACCCAATCAATGTACTCCTCAGGGTTTCCCTCTCTTTTCCTTTCACATCTGGATAGAAGGTTGAAAGATCCTTGCCATGCTCTGAATTTTGTCTACTTAAGTTCTTCCACAAGTAGAGCAGCATCTCAGAGTCCAGATGACTGAGTAGGAGCTGCAGCCTTCCAGTGCTCTTGGCCTCCTTTAAAGGTTTTTAGGGCTGTCACCTTGGGCAGACAGAGGGGAACATGTGGAGCTGGGTTGATGGGTGTAGCCTGTTAATAATGTTTGTGCTCTGCTTTGTGGATTGCTGCTGTTTTAGGGGATTCAGAAGAAATTCAAGGCACAGGGTTGCAAAGTTTAGAACCTGGAACAAATTCTTAGTCATCTTGTATCCAAGCAGAGTTTAGATAGAGAGTGGAAGATGAAATAAATGTTTAATCTGAATCCTGAAAAGCAGGGGAGTGAGTACAAGTAGTTTGATACAGCAAAATTATAGGTTTAATTAGGTCTTGTAGCATAGTAACTGCTGCCCTAGTTCTATCCAGCTGTGCTGATTGCTGAATGGAACAAAAGAATCAAAGAATTAAATGCTTCAAAGACAGATTTATTAGGGAAAGTCTTTGCAGTTTGTGTTGGGCTTGATCATCACTGTTTCTTTTGATCTTCTCTTTCATGTTTCTCTTCAGCTACATCCATTACTGTTTTAAATTAAATGTCCAAAGAGCTGTTATGAGACAACTCTTTGTTTTTGTTGGTCTTGTCAGCTCTGTGCTGTGGTAGTTGATTCTCAGTTGATAACTGCTTCTTAGCTTTAAATATTTTGAGTAAATTAAGTAAGATCTAAACATACTTATCTTACTTGCATAATTTCACTGAATGTCATCTTTAGTCCCAGACCTCATAGCATCCCTACCAGGACTTCAGTGAGACAAGAGGAAAAAAAACCATCATTTGGGGAGGTCTGGTTAGGTGGCATCATTAGTTCAGTGTGTCACTGGTACTGGATTGAAAGGTCCAAAATAGCTTGGCTGACACTGCAGGATTGGAGTGTTGATGTTCTGCCCTCTGCCAAAGCCACAATGGGACTTGGTGTTTCTTACCTGTCTATATCTTTTTGTGGTATTATCAGTGTGTTACCCAGAACAAATGAAATGCTCTTATTTCCTCTCTAATCTTAACCTCCCTGATATTATCACAGTGATGTTCCTGCACTTAACAAAGCTAGACTGAGCTCCCCTGTTTCTTTTGTGCTACATTTTAAGCAAATCTTCAAAGACATAATCCTCAGGGCTCTGGCACTGGGTCTTTGCAGGATGGTGACTTGTAGGGTGTGTTTGTAAGGCACCAATTTGGGTTTTTCTGAACAACTTCAATTTTAGTAGTTCTTGTGCTGCATGTGTTCTTTCGTGCCTATTTGTGTGGAGATTTTGGATGCTTCAGGACTTTGTTACAGCATTATATAACTGGCCTTTTATCTTCAGGTCACCACTTTGATTTCCTTTTGCTCCAGCAAAGACTAACAGTTGCTCCAATTTAGTGAATGTTAGGGGAGCTTGTGGGTTTGGCAGAACTTGTAGTTGATCCAGTACATCACATTTGGTATTACACTTTCCCCTAGTGTGCAGACTTACAAGGAGAAGCCAAGAAGCCACAAACTGCAGGAAGAAATGCTAGTGGGACTCTATGGAAATACTAATGTTGTTCTGTTGCAACAGTGAGGAAAGACTGGTGGGTTCTTTCAACAGGCTGATTCCCTTCATCCACAGTGAAGTCATCTCTCTCACTTACAGGCTTCAGCATAAAAAGTGTAACTATTGTAATATCTTACACATGGAGCTATGCAAAGCATCTTACATACTTTACTTTTTAAAGAATTTCTTTCCCCCTGTGACTGGGCTATTTCTGCAGTTCATCTTTTTAGAGATGCATCTCTCAAGGGAGTATATCTTCCAGTTGGTTAGTAGTGGAGGAGGAGAGGAAAGTTCCACAACTGATCAGAATAGATGTGGAGAGGTGGAAGAATACAGTAGTTTCTCATGGAAAAAATGAGTGTTTTTTAATTCTGTTTAAATGTTCCCTTACCATGAGAATGATACAAAAAAACAGTCTTGCTTTTTGAGTCAACCTGCTGAATTCTGAATTAAGTGGCCTCACTTTAATCTGTAAAGTCATCAAAATAACCATTGTTTCTATCTGCTTATTTTAGCATCCAAGTCTCTGGTTTTATTTGAGAGGGAAATTTCCTAAGATATGCAACCACTTGCCTCATTCTTGGTTACATTCTGAAATGTCTGTCAGGTTGGGGTTGGGGTTTTGTGTGATTTTAAATGGGGTTGAGAGGGAATTTTTGTCAAACCCCAAAGCTCTGTGTATTCCCAGCTTATACCTAATGTAGCTACTTTCATATGTTTGGATTATTTAAAGTTTTAAACAAACAAAAATAATCTTCTGAAGCTGCAGACTTGAGCTGCCGTGATTTCCTGTGACTTTCTTTCATGTGAATGACAGCAGGTCGATTTTAGAGCTCTTTCAGGAGTGAAGGTATTCACAAGGCTGCTCTCACTTCTGGACTTTTCATGTAGAACAGTGAATTCATGTTACTGCTTCTCTGTCAGGGGTTTAGTCATCATCTTCTGAACTGTTATTTTTATGAAGCTCTCACAGCTAAACTACCTAGATAGATATTTTTAGGTAATCTCTCACGATTTTTTAATCTATCCCACTTTGATTTAAGTTGTTTCTGTGTATTAAGAAGAGATTGTCACAGAAAGCGTATACAGGAAAAATATTAATTGTTGTGGAAAGTCAGACTTAAAAGTTTTTTTCTTTTTTTCTATTCAAGCATGAGTGCCTCAGTTTCAGAAGCTAAACTGATATTTTTCTCCATGTGCTTCTTTCTTCTAGGGTTTTCACAGACATTCAGCAAGTCCTCAACAACCTGACACATCCCCGTTTTGTGTTCACAGACAACGAGGGAGAAGCAGACATCCTTTACAACTTCTCACACTTCAAAGATTACAGGTTAATTAATTACAGGGTTCATTATTCCCCTGATAATAGTTTTTTAAAAAATTTCTTTGCTATAAAAACCGTGTGTCCCAAAGGCCTGCCCAACCTTCCCCCTTCCCCAAGTGCTTGTTTGCTTTGTAGGAAGCTGAGTGAGGAGAAGCCTGAGGTGATGGTGAACCAGTTCCCATGTGAGAACCTCCTGACTGTCAAAGACTGCCTGGCATCCATTGCCAGACGGGCTGGAGGAGCAGATGGGCCCAGGTGGCTGCCTCGGACCTTTAACCTCCAGACAGAACTGCCTCAGTTCGTCAGCTACTTCCAGCAACGTGAGAGAAGGTGACTTGTGTTTCCTCTTCCCTAGCTTTTGTCCTGTCTTCATCCTGCTTTCCTCAAATACCAGGAGCCCACATTTTGGCAGTCTTGGCAGCTGTTGCAATGCCATGAGTTAGCTCTTGCTGCATTTATATTCAAGTGAGTTTTACCTGAGGAGCGGGGCCTTTTTAGGTTTTTATTTTTGCTAAGAGTTGTTGAGCAGTGCAGTTTGAAACCCAGAAACTTTGCTGTGATTTGAATACAGAGTTGAAGTCCTTTGCTCAGTCAGGATCTTGCCTCTTATGTTTAACAGATATATGAAGCTTCAAAATGTGCTTGCAACAAGTGTGGGTTTTTTTCCCAGGGCATAGTAGCAGAGTGGAAAATGTTTAAAGTACTTGTGTTCTGCAAGGTTATGAAAGTAAAATTTAGTTTTAGTGTTAAACTCAAGCAGTCGTGGAGCTTTAGGATTTTAAATCCACACTTCTGCTGCTGCCTTGAAGTGGGTGGAAACTATGAGTTTTCTTCTTGAAAGAGAGACAGAGAGCATTAGCTAGTGCTGAATAACCTCTTCTGTCTGGCATAGAGTACTTTGGTTGAAAGGTTGCTGCTTTGGTCACACTTGCTTATTATGATGACACCTGCCAGGTGTTTCATTTGGCCATTATTTTGCTGTACATAGTCTATTATGGACTGGCATTGAGCAGGAGAGAACACACCTGCCACGTGTCCCTAGTGTGTGGTGGTTTAATTCCTTTTCAACATCAAGGACTGACAGTGAATGCAGTGTGTATGTAGGGAATGGGAAGGGGGTGGTAGGAATTCTCAAACAAACAAAACAGAAGTTAACTGCAGCCTTCAGCTCACTTTATGATGTTTTAATAGGTTGAGGAAAGGACATCAAGCATCACCCTGTCCTGACTTGGAAAGATAGATGGAAAGATGCTGGAAAGACCAGCATGTTGCTGGATTTTCTCAAGGATATCTCAAAGAACTTTGCCCCTGGAGGTGTCTGGGTGCTAGAAAGTGAGACGATGGTGGTGTGTTTTTACTTTGCTGTCGTGTGAACTGTTGAGACACTGTGTGGTTTTTTCCCAAAGAGATGAATTCTGGTGTCATCAAATGTGAATGATTTGGAGGTGTCAGTAGGGAACCAGCTTGGAAAATTGCACAATGCCCTGCCAGACTGTTCTCAGGCTCCTGGCAGAACGATTCCACACTGTGACTTGTGCATGTTCATGGTGATGCTGTCCTGTTAATGGGTTGTTTTCCCCTTTTGACGGAGTCAGATGCACTAGAAGGAAATAAACACTGAGATGATGTTAGGCCCTAACTGAAAAAAAAAAGAATTTATGAAGGGTACTTTTCTCTCCCTTTTCTCTCCCTTCTTCCTAAGGCCTTTTCTCTCTCTTATTTCTAAGACCTATTCCTCCCAGCTGTCAGCAAAAGTCTTAATTCTTGCACTGTAGCCCACAGCTTTATAAAGTATTTTTTCAGGAGAAGACATGGATCAAGCCAAGTGGCTGTTCAGCCAGATGAATGAGGTGGATACTTAGATGTGTTGATCTCTCTATTTCTCTCCCAGAGGAGAAGACAATCACTGGATATGCAAACCATGGAACCTGGCCAGAAGCCTGGATACCCACATCACCAACAACCTGAACAGCATCATCAGGCACAGGGAAAGCAGCCCAAAGGTGAGAGACTGTGGCTTTGAATGGGATTTAAAAGGCAGAGCTGAAAAACTGCTTCATAGGAGGAGGTCTGAAAATACAAAGGAAATTTATTTTCTTCAAAATTCATATGCTGGTCATAAGCACACAGTTCAGAATAGATTGGGTTGCAAATTGGTCAACTCCAGTTGTTGCAGTGATGAACTCAGATCCTGATGTTGTCTTATTGAAAAAAATAAAACTTGCCCTGACAATAAGGGATACTCCAGCGTGGTGCTGCTGTAAAGCCAATCCCCAGGCTGGCAAACACTGGCTATAGTTAGCATTGGTCATCAGCTTGGGAACATTATTGCTTCTGTCCCCTGGCTGATTGTTGTTGCTTTGCTCAGTGGCACATAGGACCAGCTTTGCCAATGAGAAGGGAATCACAGAGCATTTTACAGGGAGCCTCCAACATCCACCTGTACCTCACAGTGTGTGAGCACTGGAGCTCACTTCAGCACCATTTGTTGCTGGTGTGTGGACTGTGTGTGTTTTCTGGGGTACAGAAATGCACACAGAATTGCTTCACAATCGTTGCAAAACAACAGGGCCACCAGAGTTAGAAATCCATGATTTTTAAAAATGAGAACATCCTGGCCTACTTGTTTCCACACCCTGTAGTCAAGAGTGTGACAAAAAGTAATGTTGTCCATTTGTGCACCTTCCTGAGGAAAAGCTGAAATGCAGTCAGGGGTATACCCTAAGTCACCAAAGTGCAGTGACACTGGCATTTCACCTGAGCTGTTGTCCTGGTTTAGGGCAAA
>VXBB01001105.1:495630-556107 GCA_013399915.1 Illadopsis cleaveri | reverse complement strand
AGGTACGGCTCGGTCGGCACCCCCGGCACCCTGAGCGCCGCCGGCACTCCCGGCACCCTGAGCATCCCACTGAAGACGGGCACGCGCGGTATCTCGGGGCACCTGAAGCAGCCCGGAGTGGGATGGGTGCTCTGGACACCCCGGGATGGGATGGGCACTCAGGCAGGACACAAATCCTCGATACCACAGGGGTTCCAGTTTGGGATTAGATCCCTAGGTACACATAGCACCCTGAGCGCCCCACGCCGGACAGGCATCCCGGACACCTTGGGACAGGCTGTGCTCCCCGGGGTAGGATGTCTCCATGCCTGGCACCCCGAGGCCTCTCGCGGTGTGAGCCCCCATGCCTTGCTCGCAGCACTGTCACTTCTTCCCCGGCAGTGCCCCATGGATGGCTGATGAGTGCACGGGTCTTTCCAGGCAAAGGTACCCTAGGAAAGCAAAGGACAGCAATTTGGGGGAGTAAGACCACCCAGAGTCCCCAGGTGCTTATTGGTGGATGAAGGCTTTGCTTTGGTGTCTCTTCTGAGTGCTCCATAAATGTGCATGTGCATCGGACTGCCAGTCCTGTTTGGAGGAGGGCAGGGAGTATTTGGGGTTTCTCGTCTAGCTGATGTGGCTATTCTGCTCCTCATAAAGATGCCATCCATCCCTTTTCTGGACTCCTGAGGACCTGTTGTCACCAGATGCGATGGGGGTGACTTCTGTAATGTGGACAGGAGAGCCTGCCAAAGGTCTCCCGTATCTCTGCTCTTTTTTACCCCCTTTTGCTGTAAGTTGGGAGGGTGGTAGCAGAAAATAGCCCATTGTTCATGAATGCGATTTTCTCAGGCAGCAGTACACACACACACTGTGTGTGTTCAGCACTACCTGGGTACCTCTTCTCTGAGGTCATTTTCACAGCCAAAGACACTGGCTGATGGTGGTAGAGGATGTCACACATCTCTCTGTAAGCAGGGAATGAGGGAAGGTCCTGCTCTAACAGCCATTTCAGATTATAACTTGTTGCAGCTTTCTCTATGTGTTGCAGAATTTGCAGCCACCAGTGTGGAAAACAGGGATGCTGCTGTTCAGCCTCATTTTTGCTGGGTTTTTGGATACTTCTTTGTCATTGTCTAGAGGAGTGGAAATGGTTAATGATGAGCTGAGCAACTGGTTGTTATACGGAAGGATTTTCTGATACGTGTGTTATTCTTCTGCTGAATCTCTCTGCCCCCTTTGTCTGTACTTGGGTGATTTGGAGCAGTTGTGTGAATGGAGGGTGTTATCATGGTTGTTTCAATGGCCATGCAAGGAGATGTTAGGAATGTTCATCGCTCTGTCATGGACAAAGTGAGTGAGAAACTCAGCCCAAGCAATGGTGGTGCTTCAAATTAGACTTGAGAGGAGGGAGATGCTGAGTCCTAAATATCGAACCATCATCCTCTATCAGTGCAAACGTGAAGGCACACACAGTGCTGTAGTTGCTGGTATGCAATTGTAAACTGCCAGGGAGGATTTGTCTCTTTAAGAATCATGCTGTCAGCTTTCTGGAGCAACCTTAAGCAGATAAGAATTTATAAACTGNTTTAATTTACATTTTAATTAATTTTCTACCTGCACTGAGGCAGCAAGCACAAATATTCTCAAGATTGTAATGCAACAGAGCATTGAAATAATTTTTATTTGGAATAAAGAGTGAACAAGGCATCGCCTTTGTTGTAAAAACTAAGCAACTGCCAGGGACAATATGTGCCTTTTCTGTCTTTTTTGAAACCAGACTGCCTCAGGTCCTACATTTAAATGCAGAATAAACAAGTCTGATTGCATTTGACAGGTTTCTGTAAAATGGACTCAAGGCATAGCAGTGAAAGTATGAATGTCACACAGTTTTGTTACATATCTGCCATTTAGCATTTTGTAAAGTATATTTCTGTTGAAGGTGCCCAGTTGTTCTTCCTTCAGTGTCTGGCTTAGTGTTAGGGATACTGAACTTTTATAAGTTGGCCACCATCTAATACTTTCATACTCTGTGGCAACCTTTCCCTAACCTGGTGCTGGGGTGATTAGGGCTCATTCTTGCTTAAGAAGAAGCTAGGATTGCATTGTTTCCTAAGGTGGTCTGTGGACTTTGAATTCTGTTCCTGTACCTTACAAGTTCATCTCACCTAAGTAAGAAGTAAGATCTCTGCACATGGTAGAGCTGTCGCCCACTTGTGCTGAAATTTTTTATGTCTTTCTCTTAGTCCTGCTAAAAATGGTCATCTTTAGTTACATAAATCTTCTGAAGACCATGTGATACTTTTGGTGGTGGCGAAGGCATAACACACAAATCTCAGGAAGACTGACATGGCTGGCAGAATATTTGCTTTGCTTTAGGTGGTCATGCAAAAGGAGGGAAACACGCAACTTGGTTCTCAGGCTTCAGTTGCAGTTTTAAAACCAGGTAACTGAAATAGGCAGGTCTTTACAAAGGTACCTGCAAGAGCAAAACTGGAACTCCAGGCTGATGATTTTAGAGTTGCTTTTGAGTAAGGTCATACTTTAAAATCTATTATGTCCAGCCATTTATAAAAGCACTTCACATAACTGTTCACTTGGAACCATTAGACTTGAGCACTTCGGAATTATTATTCCAAAACAGTATGTCATATCTGGATTCTGAATCCAGATTTTGGTGCCATAGTTGTGCCTACAGGCTTTGGCTGTTTTGGAGACAATGAAAACTGACTTCCTCCAGGACTGCAGGTGATCTGATGCCATGGTCCTGATATGGCTGTTAACCTTTAAGTCATGGCCAGTGAATGGAAGAGGTTTTCACTTGGTGATATCATGATGGGGAGGTTGAGGTGAGATTATTTTTAGAATTCCTGTGAGTATTTCCCTTCCCATAACCCAGATGTAGTTTGTCAGGGGTGACAGAAGGTGATCCTTTGTGTACTTTCCTAATGCTGTGCAAAAGATTATGATTATCTGGTAACAATCGCCTTAAGGATGCAGCCAGATAAACTCCAGGAAATTTTTGCTGTCCACCCTCTCTGAAATATAGTTTGTGATAACTATCAAACAAGGTGTGTATGGCTGTTTGGAGGGGAGCCAAGTGGGAAAACTCCAACTGTATCTAATCTCCTGAATTCTGAGATGAAAAAGATCAGCCTTCTCATCAGTGGCTCTGTGTACTGTTTATTTACTTGTATCAGGGCAGTCTGCATTGAACCAAGGAGACTTCTGTTATTTCTCAAGAGATGCATCCTCAGTTCAACCTGTCTCTCTCCCCCAAGGTTCTTCCAAGATAGTCTATTTAATCTCCTCTATTAACTATTTTTTCTAAACCTGGTATATCTCATTAACTTCCCCTCCTTGCCTAGTGTTACATCTTCCCATTCTCTGGCTTTTACATTCCTTCCTTAGGTACTGCTCAGCCTTGCTGGAAGTGTTTAACTCTTTCTCCTGTGAGGTGTGGGCTGTGTGCCCTGTTTGGGCTGTGGTGTAGTTCCCAGATGTTTTGGTCCAGGATGCTAGAAATGAAATTTTTCCAGTCCCTGGATCAGAAGTGAGACACAGGACTTATATGCCATCTCCTGTGCTCTATGGAAATGTAGTCCTTTATCCTCACTGGTCTCATGCCCTCAGCTTCAAGAAGGCTTAGCCATTGCTGTAGACAGCAGATCAATATTACATTGTAAAAGCTAAGAAGCATTACTGTCTTCTCTCTTAAATCCTCTCCTCCAGCTTCCTACTCAGGTTGGTACTCTTCCTTGAGCCCCTCTTGCCTTGAAAGGTAGAATTCCATGGTGAGTGGCAGCAAGCAGGATTTCTTCCTGTTGATTTTCTCATAGGTCAATGCACCTATGATATTTATGCAAAAGAATGCCTGCACAGTATTGCAGAAACAGCCCCAGCTGCCAGGGATTCTCTTCTCAGAAGTGCAGATTACTCATGGGTTCTTCTTTTTTATTTGTATTACACTGGCATCCGGAGGGTCCCATCAAGATCTTAGTCATGTTGTGCTGGGTGCTCCTATGGTTGCCTGTACTTATTGCTCATTCATCCAGATAACATTTACTCATGGGCCTGGGTGATGCCTGTAGGAAGATTTGGGGTTTATACTTTCAGAGTATCATATGAAGCAGTCTGGCACCTCAACAGAACAGTTCTCTGTCCTTTCTTTTCCTGGGACACCCGCAGTCAGAGTCAGCAGTGGTTTGCTGAGGGGTGTTACCACCTCTCTGCCTGCAGCCCCCAGACTGGCAGCCTGTTGTGCAGCACTTGACCAGGAAGACAGAGGCTTTCCTGCTTTCCCTCACCCACAGAGGGTACCAGTCAGGATTACACAGTCTTTGCCTGCATTTCTGCAGTTGCTGAAATTATATCCCACTGACACATAAACACGTCAGACTTTCCCCCCATTTTGCTAGTGCTTTAAGAACTTCTGAAATACATGTACAAGATAGTAATCTGGCTGGTGTAGGCATTTCAATAATTGTATGTTATTGAAAGACTATCCTGCTGCCAGCTCCATTTTGTGCACTCACTAGATAAAAGTAAGGAGGGAGTAAAAGGTTATCAGCAACTGATGGTCATAGGGCTTAGAAGTTGGGGTGCATCACAAGCATTTTTAGGCATCACAAGCAGTGCACTGGGGGGGATACCAACAATGATACTGTGAGATAACCTCAGCTCCCATTGCTGTCATAATTGGTTCTTCTTTGAAGTATTATATTATTTTCTTCCAGCCTTACAGGGTAAGAAGTTTCATCATTCAAGGTTTTGAAGGATGTGTCCTGCTTCTTGCCCTTCTGCTTTTACTCTGTCCTGGGTATGCTTGTCTCCCTCTGACCTGTCAGTGTGTCTGGGTTGTGGATATAAAGTTTTTCCTGCCTGAGGTTGTCAGGTTTGTATGACCTTCTCCCAAGCACTAGATTTTTTTCCCAAGCTACTGAACTTTGATTTATTGCATTTAAACTGCCTAAAATTGCTCAGTGTTCCAAACACAGCAATTTATTGATCTTACTTTTCCTTTCCCATTGTCTTTCATAAGGGGATGAAACCTCTTGGTGAAGCAGGTACTGCTGCAGCTTTTCACAAATTTCCCTGGAATTCATGTGGTTTCTTGCCCATGGGTGATTCTCTGTATTTCTCAAGTGCAAGAAAGTCTACTTTTGAAAACCAGTAGGAACCAAAACATCAGTTGGATGGTTAAGCTAAAAATATTAGTGCCAGGCTCAGTAATTAAATAAAGCAAATTAAATACTGAAAATTATAAGGGAAGCCACACAGAGGAAAACAGAGGCCATTAATAGATTGTTGTGTAAATGCATATATTATGTGTAGTTGTGGTTCTTCCCCTTCCAAAATCTCAGGAAACATACAGAAGAACTGGAAAAGATTCAGAGGTGGGCAACGAGGATGGTCATAAGTCTGGATTAATTTCATACAAGGAATGATTGAATAAACTAGGACTCTTGTCTCTGGGAAAAAGGACAACTAGAATGGAAATGACTGGCAAGTAAAGAAGGGGCAGAGCTCCACTGTTCACTGTCTCTTCCAGTACAAGAATTAGGAGGACATCAAATGAACAAAAGGGAATTGTAGCCATCTGCAGTAGGTAGTTGCTCAGTAGAGCTCATTATTGGTGGACGCTATAGATGCTAAAATGGATCTACTTTTAGGGGAGATTGGAGGAAGTCATGAAAGAGGAATCCTTTGACGTTTGCGACAGACAAAGACCACACATTTGCCCTTCTCATTTTGACTTCCCAAGGGCGTCTTCCTAAGGCTACCTGTGCTTAGCTGATAAGAATAGTGCTAAAATGAGAATTTAAAACTTCAGTGGAAGGTGCAGCTGGGTTGTTCAGACATTACAGTGGTAGATGGATGGATAGAGCCTGCTCTGGTATTGGCTGGTTTCTAGCTGGATCCATCCTCTTTATCATAAGCATCCCTGCCTGATTTTTTACAGGGTGGTTCATTGCCATGTCAGTATCAAAGTCATACACAGAACATGCAGGCTTTATTTGAGAGGCATAAGAGATTGTAACCAGGTCCCTGTACAAGCTTTCTTGGATGTGACTGTGTCTCCTGCACACTGTGGTTTTGACAAATACTTCGACAAATTGCTTTTCCATTTGTGGGCTCTTTTTGAGTAAGAGAAAGCAGGTTCTCTCTGTTTAAAATGACCTCCTAATGACAGAAGCCTAAGTAGCCTCTGCTTCATTTTGTTTCCTAGGCTGTTGAAATAGCAGGTTTTGTGGATATTCCACATAATTCCATATTCCATATCTGGGAAGATTTCTAATACAGCGGCTTGGAAGATTTCCGAGTTGGCAGCTGTTCTTACCTACTGCTGTTAGGATAATTGCAGGAACCAGCTACTTCTGCATGGCTGAAATTGTTGCCCATGGCAAGTACATAAGTACATGTTGTTTTACTTACAGTGGGTACCTTCACAGTGGCTACTTATTTCAAGCTGGGGATCCACATGTGCTCTGACTTGGTCTGCCTTGAAATTTTAGGACATCTGAGTAATCCAGTTCTGATCTGTGTCAAGAAGTGGGATGCACAATACTTGTGTTTCAGGATTGTCTTCATCTAGAAGTGGTTGATCTAAGATTAACCTTAATCACAGCAGTGTGCAGGTGCTCAGTGCTGTGCTGCAAACTGCCAAATCCCAAAGTAGTTTCTCACTTTAATCACAGCACCATGCAAGTGCTCACTTTTGTGCCACAAATACCAAAGTAGTTTTGGGAATGAGAGCTGAATTTTGACTGAAAGTTAGGGTCTAACAGTGGTTAAAACTTTTTTTGTGAGTGTGGTGTGTCCATGAGCCTAGACTGCCTTTTGGCCTGGCTAACTGGGGCATTGCTAAGCTGAGTAGCTAGCAAGGAGGGCAGAGACTTGGGTGCTTACCCATGCCAAGATCTGGGTTGCTGCAAAACTGTGGTCAAAACTGAGGTGGGAATAGGTTTTCATCTCCATTTGTTCATGGGGAGCTTGAGATGGTAAAAGTGTGTTGCTATAAGATGCTAGTTCATGTTTACACTATTGATTATTTGGCCTTTCAAGCACAACATTAAAATAGGATTTTGTTTTAAAATTACTGGGCGGAGGATGCCATGATAATATTATGTTTATACAATCCTCCATTAGTCCACCTCAGTTCAACATTTTGCTGAAGCATAGGGAAGGAATCTCACCTCTCAGAAAACTGTCAGGTTAAACTGTAGACCTGTTTTATGCAAAATTTTGAAAAGTAAATATTAATAGTTCTTTGCCAGCCTCAGAGATAAAATTCCATGGCAGGTTTTTTAGTTTCAAAAAACCCACTTGGTGTAAAAATTTTTTTTGAAACAATAATAACATTTTAGTAAAAATTTATTCTAAAGAACGGACATTACTTGTGGAGTCTCCCTCCTCTATTGTTCCTTCATATTCAGTATTTGAGTTTCACACTGATAATACTGACACTTTCCAGATGTTCCTGCATGGGTGTAGACACAGATTCCCTGTTGACTTAATCTTATATTTTTATGATATGACCACACCACATCCTATGTCTAGCACCACTGCTTGGAAAGATCTATTCATCGAAGCAGTGACTGGGGTGCTGTGTAACTAACTGGTGCCACTGTCAGCAACTAGCAGTGGGTTAGCAAAGAGGGAGCCTGGCTTCTGAAGAGACAAAGGATAGATAAGGCAAGCAGATCTAGATACAGAGCTTATTTACCATCCAGATTCTATTTTTTCATCAGAAGGTTAGTTTAAATCTCCTCCTCAGGTGGTATTTCTTTAATATGGCATTAATTGTATTGGTATTGCTCATGATTTCTTTGATTTGAGTGAATGGTGCCATTGTGTTTCTAAATATCTATCTATCTTGCAAGATCATTCTTGTCTGTGATGAAGGCCTATTTTTTATACTTAACAAGTATTTACTAGGCAGGAATGGAAGAGATGGTTTCCCATAGAAATATTAAGTCACTGCAGAAGACAGGACACAAATAACTGTAAATGTTGCAAACAGAATCTGTTTCTTACGTACGTGAGTGAGTGAGTCACTTCAATAGATGTGGCAGAAAATGGAAAAGACAAAATGTTCCTCACTAATTGATTACGCTCATCAAATACAGAAAGGGGAGAAATAGTTGAAATTTACTTTCTTTATTAAAAATGTGGTAAAAACATAATGAAGGACCTGGGTTACCTCTGATGTTAGTACTGGATTTCTACATTCCTACTCCCATTTCTGTATATTATTCAGTGTTCCTGTTTTAGTGGTATGGCCTCTCAACAATCACATCCTTAACAAGCATGAGATAAAATAAAGGTGCAAAAGGTTATCCCTAATTAAAACCATGAATACTTTATTTTTTTTACAAGGTTTAGAGTTGAGATGCAAAGAGATAAGTAATGACAGCTGAGAGCTTTGCTCCTCTGCTTGAAATCTGCCTTACATTAGTTGTGGAAGAAAAGTTCTTACCATCTGCTGGGTGATCATCTGGTGTTCTGTGCATTTCCTCTGGATAGTTGTTCTCAGGCCCTACAGGTTGTGTACTGGAAGGCTTAGCAGAGAGGTTAAAAAGTACCTTCAGGTTTCAAGCAGAGATGCTGTGCAGGTGGGACCTGTAGCAGTGAATGCAGTGAGCTCTGGTTGCTCTTGTCCACACAAAGTGTGTTTGGTGGCTGAGCAGACACTGTCAGTCTCCTGTTGTCAGTCCAACGTGAAGCCCAGGAGAAATTACAGAGTGATGGGTAGGAACAGTGACTGAGGGTGAACTCCCAATTTGGAAATGTTAATGCTACATCCATTATTAATAACATGACTGCAAAAGAAAAAAATGCTTTGCTGCAAATGAAGTTGTGACACAGGGAAGTAGCAGGCAAAATTAAAATTTTATACTTGCTGTGGTCTTACAATAAAGGTTTTGTGATACACATCCAGCAATGCTGCTATAAATAGTCTTGTTATCTAATCTTCCAGCTCAGTGTATGACAGAAGATTACAAGTAAGAAAACAGTTCAGTGTAGCTTTTAGCTGTTTTCCCACTGCTTCCATTGCTCCTGCTGGAGCATTATTACTGTGTCCCTTGTAATTCATATAGAGACAACATTATTCAGAAGTACAGAATGTCACTAGAAGGAGGAGAGTTCAGAGAAAACCCAGAAGATTTATGACATAGTTTAGATAAGGCCATGGAGGAACTGACATGAGAGAAGTAATGACAATTTGCAGTCCAGCAGCATTTCTGAGGGGGTGCTGAGAACTTCTTTATGCCAACTCCATCAGGTCAGATACAGAGCAGAGCAAGCTTTAATAAAGTGTTCTACATGCTTAATTGCAGAGGGAACCCTTTTGCTAATAAATAATCCAGACACACCAAGCTCTGTCCACAAGGGTCTAGGACCTGATCCAAAACCAACAGAAAGTCCTTAGAAAATTTCACAGAGGCACAGCTAGCACAGAGAAAACCTCTTTTTCCTTTTGATCTTATTTCTTATGGGAGAAGGAGGAGCTGGTTGGTAGACGGGGAGGTTCCTTTCCTCCCCTCTCTGTGCCTTGCTGGTAATGCAAATCCTCATTTCTGACACTTCCTTGGAGATTCCCCTGGCCTGTTTCACATGAGGCACCTGAAACCACTGATGAGTGCTGGGTCCTGGGAAAGCTCCAGAAGAAGCCGCAGAGGCAGCTAAAAGGACCCTCTGCAGCCTGTGTGTATGGACACAAACAACCCTTTCCCACAGAGGACTGAACGTCACTTTCTGAACTGTCATGGAGTTTTCTTGTGTGACCACAGGAGGAGGCATGAGGGAGTATGGCTGTTGTAGATCTGGAGCCACATGAAACTTGAACCATCCTCTTTTTGCTATATGAGAGGAGTTAGGAAAACTTTGAGTGTTTGTTCAGACCCCAGCACAACTCACCTGCTGCAGGGTGTCTTCCTCACCGTGTGGCTTGGAGGAAGCTCTGCACCAGCACTTTGTTGGCACTTGTCCAGCCACCTCAGTGGAGCATGGTGGTGGGCACACATGTGGTCTACAGCCATGTAGAATTCAGCTGCAGAGGTCTTCTTCTATGCCTTCATCACACCTTCTTACGGAGGAGCTAAAGCAATGATAAAACTTGAGGAACTGAACCTCACCACAGCTGTTGCAGGGAGGGAGGAAAGAGCTTGTGTCATCCCCTCATCCTGAAATAGGCTGACCTGGAGCCTGATACTGCTAGGAAATTCTTTACCAGTCCAGATTCTGGTATTCCATCTTAAATTCCCAGGCATAAGCAATTACAAGGGCTGGCAGGTGAAATGCTCTCTGGACATGGGCTTTCTTGTGCTGTAGCCTGTTCAGCAGGAAAGAGTTACCTTCCCGGGAGTAGATTCTGTAGGCAGATCAAATTTGCTGTTGGAACAGAGATTTTATATATAGTAAAATGCTCCCAGGTGTGCTTTTTAGTAGTGCCTCTGGGCTAAAGCAAGGATTTATTAATAAGAGGCACCCAAACCATATTATGCACTGCAGCAGAGCTGGAACAGGGTGCTTTTGCTCTGATTCAGGGAGCTGAATGAATTCAGTGACAGATGCCAAGTATTTATGTCCTTGCCTGAGTTTATCTTTTAAATTTGAAAGTGTTAAAAGCAAGAGTTATTTTTGGAATAAACATATTAAATAGTGATGGAGAGCTCCATCTGGGTGTTGGTGGGATGGTATTTTATTGTTACATGTTGTTGACCAAAATGTACTGCTCAGACCATCAGAACAGAAAACTGTGGGAGTAATACATTGCTCTAGATTTGCATCAGAATACTGGAACTCAGAGGACCCAGTGACATTGCTTGGTATCGTGAAGAACACAGTAAAATTATATTTATTGTATATTTACAATAAATACAATACATTGTCACACAATTGTAATATTTCCTGTAACATTCCAGACAGCTGTTTGTATTTCTACATTAATGTGTATGTGTGTGTGCAGGGGGGCTATTTGAATGTTATGTTTTTTATCATATTGACAAATGTCCAAACTCTAGAGAAGCTGTTAATTGCCTTGGAAACCATTGCCACCCCACCTCTTGGTTGCTCACTCTCCCTCCTACCAGTAGTCTTTGGAGCTTCTAAATTTGATTTAGTCTGTAACATCACCTAAAATTGCCCCAGCCTTTATTTTTGTTTATAGCTAGTAATTTGTAGTTTAAAATTATTTCTGTTTTATTATCTTCTTCATAATGAGTATTTTACCATTTTATTTAGGGTAAAACAAGTAATTATTATCTAGCTGTTTAATCTTTCCATGGGCCATCTTGAAGCCCTTGAATGGTGGCTCTTTACAGCTGAACCAAGTCTCAGGGTGAGGATGAACAGCTGACCCATAAACTCCAGGCAAGTTGTCGCATTTCCAGTGCCTCTGAGCCATCTTGTGCCTCAAAAATTAATGCTACTTACAAATTGCCTTCTGCCGTGCTCCATCAAATGCTAAGATGCTGTAATTATTTATGACAGTTAAAATCTCCTGATGCATTTAAATAAAAGCCAAACATACAGGGAAAACATGTCCTGTGGAGGAAGGTTGCAGCATGAAAGATGGCTTGTTTTGACTGTGGGTCACATTGAGGGGCAAGCTTGAAATATGTGTAAGAGATGGAGACCTAGATGTGCTAGATTTTCAGGGGAAACTCCATTGCTGCTGTCATTGGACTATTTTCAGGTGTTTGGATGAGTGAATGACCCAAATATAGTTTAAGCCTGTGACTATTCCATTTTGATAGCAATGCAAATACAGTAGGTGAAGGCTAAGAGCGCTGCATCTAATTTAGCAGTGTTGCTTTAGCAACATCGTGAAGGATGCAAATAGTCTCCTTGGTAACACTTCCTAAGTGTCATTAGATAAGCCATGGTTATAAACATGGAAGCAGATCAGAAGGAGAGACATGCTCTTGTGCTGTGCCTTTTTATAGCCCCAGACATCATGATTAGCAGGATGGCAATAGGAGAGAGGAAAGCTATCCCGGGGCTCATAGCGCTTGTGAGCATTTGTATGTTGTGATTTGGAGAGCCACACCAATGGTGATGAGGTTTTCTGACTTGATTTAAATAAAATACCTTTAAATAAAGGTTTTAAATAAAGGGAGGTGGTTGTTCCTGCCCGGTTGTCACAGTCATACATTAAGTGTCCTCATGCCTCTCCAGCAGATGCAGATTGCAGATGTTTACACTTCTTCCCTCTAATAGCACATTCAAGTCTTGCTGAGTTTTGAATCTACAGGTTGGGAAGGGGAGAGGGAAGGGGACCCCAGAGCTCAGTGTGAGTGTGACTCTCCCATGTTTGTCCTGGAAAGAATGTGGAGGTTGAGGTGGTGGTGAAGGATCTGCCTCTGGGCTGGGATTAAGTCCAGCATCTGCTCCACTTCTGCTGATCTTGCCCTGTTCCACTGTCATTGCCAGTGGATTACCTCTCCAGACCTAGATTTGGCTTTCTCTGTTGAATTCCAGAGACCCTTTCCTAGGGATCAGCAACAGAGTAGAGATGAAAGTGGGAAATGGGGGTTAATTAGTGCTCAAAACCAGGGCAGCTGTTTCTGCTGTTGGCATTGCCATATAGAAGAGAGTCATGAATTGAGGCAGAATCCCACTGGGCGATGCCTGAGGAACTCATCCAAGGAACGTGAATGCCTGATGATGTCAACTGGAGCACATCAAAGACAGTGGAAGGAGCCAAGTCCACAAGAGCATCAAAACAGGTTTATTCTGGTTTGGGATGAAAGTCTGAAAGAGCAGATGGTTTATTTTATCATGAGCTTGACCCTGTGTTAGTAGAGGCAGACAACTGGTAGACTTTTACATTTTTTTTGGAAATCCTCTGAACTGAAGTTAAGCCAGACCCTTTCAGCAAAGCCCCTCCTGATTTGTAACCTTCAGGTCCACCCACAAATCCATTGACTGGAGACTGGCCAGTCCAAGCAACCTCTTTTCATTTCAGTGGTGTGTAGCACTTTGCAATTTGGATACACAGAAGAAGACCTACTGCAGTTTTCCCCATTCCAATAGAAAAAGGAATTCAAATATCAATAGTCTCTTTTTACAAGGAAAACTCAGAAAAAGCAGAACAACCATCCCCCACAGCCTTTTTTTGCTCCCTAATCCTCTTGGAATTTATCCATCTTCATATCACTCATATCTCGTGGTCCCTGTTGTAAATGTCAATGCTAATTAATGAGACCTTGGCCCTCTGTGTAGCTGAGTTAACAATCCCAGGTTTGTTTGTGAGATGGGTGCCCTTCCATCTCCCCAGGGGATGGCACTGGGTCTGTTAGCCCCATGTGTGATAAGCTGCAAGAGGCAAAGTCTGAAACACCTCTCCACCTCTACAGTGTTGAAAGATGCAGGTGAAGCCCTCCTAAGATGGGTGAGAGAAGTGTTTCCTAAACCTTTTAGAGATTAAAATGAAATTTCTGTGGTCCCTATACTGAACTGCCTGCATCCCACGAATGTAGGTATCCATGGATGGATCTCATCCCATCCCATGCCATGCCATCCCTATACTGGGTCCTGAGACCCTAGTGGAAGGCACTTGGGAGTGTTCTGCTTTGGAAAGGAGACATTAGAGTCACTAGATCACAGGATGCCAGTCCTAAGGCAAAACATAGCTACTTTCTCTGTGCAGCATAACAGCCTTCATGCAGATCATCCTGGGACTGATGTGAAGGTGAAGTTTGGCTCTGCATCCAAATTGTTCTGCAACAGAGGAGCTGAGTAGCTGTTTCTCACCACCATGATCTGTGGCTTAGTAGGACATGAGAATTTGGACAAATGACTTGGCTAAATTGCAGCTCAGCCCTCAACTACCCTTCCCTCTGCTGTATGCAGAATGGAGCATTTCTCCCCAGGACAACTGTATTCCTGCCACATGTAATTTGGAGTCCTTAACCATTTGTAAGGCATAGTGTTTTAAACCAGTTTGGGATAGGAAAATTATTTCTGTTGCAGAGAGAAGGGTTATAGCTTATGCTTCCTGGTGAGAATCAAAAAGCAGGAGAGCTAAGTTTTTTTATGCGTGCCCTCTCATGGGACTTCAGGGTCTCCAAGTAAAAATGTACGGGGGGCAAGAACAGACCTAAAGCCTGTCCTTGTCATTGTATAACACACGTGTCTCTGTGGCCCTTCACTGAGCTGTTTTTGCAAAGCCAAACATTAAACTCTCTGTAATGATTTAGACCTGATTCCAGCTTGATCCAGCTGGAGAGCTGAGTGGCATTTGCCACCGTAAAATGCAGGACACGATGTGGGACATTAGCACTTTCTCGTTGGTCAGAGCCCAGCGTGGAGTTCAGCTGAGACTCGGTTTCCATGACAGGTAGGACCATAGCAGCTCATGCAGGTGTGTGCAGTCCTTTTTCACCTGTGGGGTTCTCAGCTGGGTACACTGGTCCTGCCCACTCCCTGCATGGTTGCTGCAGCCACCCTGCAGCCTTGCTGTGAGCCAGCTCAGGCATTTCTGTACTTGCACCACGGTCTCATCCTGAACAGCGGCTCTGCATGATGCCGGCTCCTTGCCCATTAGACAGAAGGAGTGATGCTTTTGTATTCCCTGCCCTGCCCTTTTGTATTCCCTGCAGCACCTGGGTTTTCCTTGGAGATCTCCTATTCACACATGGAGCCTGCCTATCTTCCTGGGACTGATGTGAGTGCAGAGCCCCACAGTGAGGCTGTGAGCCAGAAATCCCCCAGTCTCACCTCGTGCACCTGAGACCAGAGGGCTTGTGCCATTATACAATTGCAAACTTCTTCAAATCAGTGTTTCAATACAAGCAAGGCAGTTCTGGCTTTTCTGAGACTTTGTGGGGATTTTTGTTCTTTTTATTGTGGGAATCAGGAGTTCCACACCTAGTTGTGACTTCCTAACCCTCAAGGAAATCTCTTTTCTCTCTTGATCATTTGATGGCTGATGTTTTGCCATGCAGCCTTGATTAGAGGCGGGGGAGCAGTGTGGGATCACACAGTGGCTCTGACGAGGGGTGCTCAGTCCCACTGAGGCAGTGGCAGACATTGCCCCCCAGCTCCTCACCTGCACTGCTCCTGTCCCCTGTGCACTGGCTGCCCTCTGTCTGCCAGCCAGGCTCCCCCAGGCAGCCACAAAGGGCCAGACGTGCTCTTTGCCCACCTCCTGGCAATGGGAGGTGGTCTGTAGATGAGGACTGAAGTGTGTCCCCACAAAAGGATGGCATCCCAGTGCCCAATTCAGCCAAGAGGCTCCTCTCTGTAACCCTCCTGTCCCAATCTCTGGCGCTTGCTTTGCTGCCAGTTTCTGTGAAAATGCTCCTTTTTGATTTTCTTCACAAAAAACTAGAACAGACCACAACCAAGAATCCTTCCTAAGTAGCTGGTGCAGCCACTGGGCAGCTTCTCCTTTGACACAAAAGTCCCTCATTCAGTATTCACCTCTGAGGACAGCTGACTTTTGGCCACTCTCTGCTTGCTCAGATAGGGGTGTTCTCTGTTGCTTGTTGGGCGCTTCCTCTGCAGCTGAGAGCCACTTTCACAGCATGCAGTGACCTGCCCTGTCTTGGGCTGTCACCCTTCTCTGTTATTTTTGTATTTTTAGTGGCCTTCCTTGTGCAATAACGTGGATTATTTTTTTGTTTGATAGGCATCTTCTTAGCAGAATATTAATGCATATAATTAAGATAGTATTTGGATCTTGAATCACACTGTTCATCCTGAAATTGTCTTAATTACACAGCTGCTCCTCTAGAATGAAGCTCTCTTTGTTTAAAAGCTTAAAATGGAAGAAGGGACAAAATTTCTTCCTCCAAGGATAAAACCTCCATTTCACATTTCTGGCTACGTGTGAATCAGTGGCTTCTCTATTTTAAGGAAGGGGTGAAATCGAGGGAATAATAATGCTGATTTTTGTTTTAATCCTCTACTTGAGTAAACCATAAACTCTCTTGATTTATTTTGTTGGGTTTTTTTTTTTAATTTTCTGCATTATTGAAGGTAAAAAAGCTTGAGGATCTTGCATTCTTTGCGTTGGTTCACATGCAATTCCTCTGTTTTTTCACTCTCTGACATCTGGAAGCTCAGGCATCCCTAAAAGCCAGATGAAATCTATCAGATAAGGCACTTGCTTTTCACCAGCTTCCAGTTTGTGAAGCATAAACCTAGCTTTGACATGAGCCTTAACCTCTTAGTTTTACAACAACATATTAAAAAATGCCTCAGACAAGTCTATGGAATTACTTCAGTCTTCTGCAAGGCAGCTGAGAAGTTATGTTCAATTTGCTGTCAATTCTTCTGCTTTAAACATTGCTGCTGTAAACTATCAGCCTCTCCTGTGAATACATTCATGTTTGGAATGATGCAGTAAATCAGATTATAGCTGTCCTTTATTAACTCTGATGCACAAGATTTCAGCAGTGGAGGTTTGATTCAGAGAAAATGAATGAGGATAGTTAAAGTCAAATATAAATAGAGCTCATTAAAAAACAAACAAACCAGCCTCTGTTTCATTATGTGACTCTTAATTGTACCATGAGTGTAGAAGTAGCTCTCATTAAAGTCTCCTGGCAGCCACCTTCTCTTCATCTTCTTTTGCAAACTCGCCCACAAACTCCCAGGATTTCCTGGAGACATGAACCCTGTGTGCACCTTGGAATGGGACACAAAGGGACAAAGCAAACAAAAGAAGCCTGTGTGCATGTGCACTCAATAAAAAGAGCATAGCCTTGCCAGCCCATCTGCATTTGTGCAGGCTACCACCACTCACCTGCACCTATGACCCCTTTTCTACACTCTTAGTGTGCAGCATTGTCCTCACCTGGCTGGGCTAAGCCAGAGGAGTCCTCTGATTTCTGCTCCTGTGTCCTGTGCCTCAGCTGGGGTTTGTGCTGTGGGTGCTGGTGCTGCTGTGGAGCCAGCTCCACATTCCCCAGGCACACAGCTGCAGTGGGAACACACAGAGTGGTGGGATCAGCATCAAACCCCAGCTGCTGGGGGAAAGCAGCCCCTCTGTGCCCCTTGACCACCACAACAAAGCCTGGCGTTGCCTATAAAATGAAAATAAACTCCTTATTGCTGAGTGCAGTCTGTGGGGAGCTGCTGCCATTCTCTCAGCACAGACACAAGAAGAGCTTAGAGTCTGCCTTACACACCCGCCATCCCTGTGTGGGTGGGTTTGTTCATTTCTGGTGGGTTTTAAGTACATATGTTTTGGGGGAAGAGAGAAAGTGAAAAAGTAGTGATGGAGTCAGAGCATGGAATAAATCCAGCTTTGGTGACAAAATACAGTGTATAGCAGTCTGTGCTGAAGAAAGGAAGGTTGCTGAATGGTACACAGTGCTTCCAATTCAGTAATGTGCCATTAACAATTGCCTATAATGAAGCTTCAGCTATTGCCTTAATGAACAGGACATGCTACCTTTGTGACATCCTGAGTGTGAAGGTACAGTGAATGGGGAAATAGTCTTGGAAAGGCTACTGGACAGTGTTTGAAAGGAAGACCTGTATTCTGGAAAAAGAAGCTACTTTTCAAGCAGAGTTAAAACATGTTTTCTTTTAAAAAAAGAGTCTTTTAAAGACTCTGTGAGTCTCATTACTGCTCATGCAATAGCATAAGTGGGAGATTAATACTCTTCTTGAGGGAATAAAACTGCAATATCTCTTGAGCAAATCTATTCCCACATGGACGAGCGAGCTCAAAAGCAAACAGCAGCTTTATGCTATTTAGGATTGTACTCCTGGGTCACATGTGGAGCCTGCAAGGGCCCTGGCAGTATCAGTTGCACTTTTCTCATGGTTTCCCCCTGAAGTTCAATCCCACTGTTATCACAAACTCAGTCCCAGCATTACTGGGATCATGAGGTCACTAAGTCCTTGGTATTTTAAAGCAATGCATCAGCTGCTCCTGCTCCCTGCAAGCTTAACTGGTGTGATGCCTGAGTGCCCATCACAAGGGCCCCCACTGTTCCAACTTTATGTGGAAAATCATTCCAAAGTTTTAATTAATTTTAATTCATAATCACAGGGCAATTTGCTGTGTGCAGATGGAAATCAGTAGACAAGTGGTAGTATTTTTATGTATACATATGTTTTACAAAAAGAGTTGCAGTTTACTCAGAACCTGGGCTGGACTGTGACTGTTTAATTACTGTTCCCACAGAAGTAATTTGCAAAGTGTTAATTTCTGAAATCAATGCACTCCAGTCCAATAAATATTTAATGCTTCCATCTGCCATTTTTAAGTTAGTTACCAGCCCTGCTAGATGAAGTCTGTGAAACAGTTTTCTGCTGTTGACATAACGAACAGTTTTGAGATCCAGCTTTCATTGAAACCTAGAAGCAAGCAGGTTTCCTGAGCCCAGTTTTGTTCTTTTATTAGGTTAGATATGGATATGAACAACATTGCATGTAGAGACATGTTCATAGCAGGCAGACCAGTGCAGAATTACACCTTAATTTTATGAGGGAAAATACATTGAGTCTTCCCTAGTGACACTATGACTGCAGGTTCTAGGTCTGAATTTTGAGAGGAATCTAGTTGGAGCATGCAGTATCTTTTCCACTGGGAATAGCCTAATGAAGTGAAGAGCATGGTGGCCATTCTAAGGAGCAAAGAGGAGGTGAAGCCCCTCTCCCTGCCTGGACAGGAGGGAGCACACGGGGCCATGCAGGCAGCTGGGGGTCCCCTGGGTCATGGTGGGATCTCAACCTCACTCTCTGCAAAACTGAATGTGGCAAAACCTATCTGCCTCTGGCTGTGTGACAGACTATTTAATTACTGATATTCATGGAGGGTTTGGGCTCTGTGGATGGGAATGCCCTGTGCCAATGCAAATGTCACTGCTCATGGTACAACACAGGGCCCTCAATGATTAGTTCTGTTTTACTGTTTTTCTAGTACAATTATGTTTAATTCATGTGTTGTTTCATCAAAGTGTCTGTCACTCAGAGCTTGCCCTCATCTTCTTAAATAGCTGGATATAAAATTACAATGTGTTCCTTCAGTGAGACCATATTTCCAGAGTATCATCACAGCTTTGTGATGACACAGGGCTTTCTGTTTAGCTGAATGGATGCACTGAATCATCATTTAAAAAACCAAAAATCTCTTGAGCTTGGATCATTAGACTTGTGCCATCTCCCATACCGGGTTACTGTGAATCAGCACAATAAAGAACCTGTGACTTCAACATTTCTTGTTGGGTCAGGGTAGACCAATTTGCAATTGACCAGTCCTGGGCAATTGCAAATTGCAAAGCACCAAACAAAACAAGACTGATTTTTCAGGAGATGTTCTTTTTTTGAGCCCTTCCCCAGCCTAGTGGCAGCTTCCAGGGGCTATTTGGAAAGTAGTGGACTTGTCTGAATGACCTTCGTGTCCCTGTGGTGCCTAAAGCTCCTGGAGGAGCATTGCTGCCAGCATCAAATGCTTCAAATATCAGATCCCAAAGTGCCCATGTGGGCTGCTCTGGGATGGGTGGAAGCCTGTGCCTGTAAACATGAATCTGCAGTTTAGATAATGGTTTTAGCAATGCATTCAAATTATTGCCCAAAGCTATTCCCTGTTGTGCCCTTGCATGTGAAAAGACCAAACCCAGTCCAAGCCTAATGGGACCCTAATGAAATTGTTTCCTGTAGCTTTATGCTGTGCAGCTGGATATAACTCCAGCTAATGCACCAGGGACATGCAACAGCAAAGTTCTCATTGCACTTGATGAGGCTGCTGCAGTAGTGGATGGACGGCTGTGGGGATGGGTAGATGTGTCAATCAATCTATAATGAGACTTCTGGATTGAAAAAATTTGCTGGATTATGGAAGAAGCTTTTGAATTGCTACTGTGATGTGCTCCCCTTGTGTAACCAGGTACCACAGTCTCTTTTTGGCTTTCATGTGGGTGGTGATGTGCCAGAAAGGAAGAAAAAAAGAGAACCATGGGAAATAGTGTTGGAAGCATGATTTGCAGTATTGCTTTGGTACAAGTCCTTATATTTTATTTGAAGATGGCTTTTAAACTTTCTGGGGCAGGTGCTGAATGATGCTCCATGTTTGATTAACCAGCATCTAACCTCAGGAAATCCCCAGCAGCTGTAAACAAATATTAAATTAAGTAATCTTTTAGATAATGGCTGTTTCTCTACTGCCAGTAAAGTGGTATCCTGGGCAGTTTTCTTGCTGCTTTTATCCAGTTTCCTGAGGGAGCCAGGACCACTGCAATCAGGTGAAGTGCAGGGGGACAGGAACCATGTCTCTGTTTGTTACTCTAGATTTGGACGTGTGCATGGTGATGGGACACTCCCAAAAAGCATGAGGCACTTTCTGTCCCCATTATCTCCTTTGCAGCATTCTCTGCAAGAGAACAGAGTCTGAATGCTGCAGAAATCTGCTTGGTGATATGAGACAGCATGGTCTACTAGTCACAGCAGGGCTTAGTGGAGATAAATCCCTGTACTTCATGTTCCCAGTCCTCCCATGCAGATGGGCATTTCATCTCTCTGCACCTCAAAATACCTATATATAGGGATAAAGGAAGGAGAGACTTAGAGATGCATTGTTGTTATTATGTTATAATTCTAACCAGAAACAAGCTGCAGGAAAAAAACAGCAGTACCCACTTCCTGCTGCTGTCATTTAGACCCAAATTAGTGACTCAGTGTGAATTCAGAGGAGGTTGGAGGTAGTCAGTGTTGGGTCTGCTGTGGGCCCCCATTTTACAACTAGCAGCCACTCAGGAAAATCTTTTTCACTGAAAAAAACAATTCCTTTCCCCCCCCACTTCTTATTTTGAAAAGTTAGTTTTCATTTGCATCCCTGAATAGACTTGCTGTGCCATGCAATGTATCCTGAGGTGAGGGATGAGGCAGGATGCTCCGGCCAGGGAGAGAAGCCAAGGCCTCTGTGTGGAAGGATTGTCTCATGTGGCTTTGCTGAAAGTTAAACTTCTCTGGGGAGATTGTACCAAAGACCGAAGGCATAGCTGAACTCAGGATGCGGGTTGTCATTTGACCAGCTCGTTGCCTTAATTTGATGAGCTTTTGAATGGTTTAGGGAAGATTCTCCTCCTGCTGAGACGTCTTCTGCCCTCTGTGCAAGCAGGTTCCTCCTGGAGATGACAGCATGTGCACTGATTTGCAGGGTAGTCCCTTGCAGGTTCCTGAAAGCTGGTTTCCCAGGGGTGTGATCTTCACATTTTTGTGAATGAAGAATATATCTCTGCATCAGGGATTCAGCAGGAGCAGCCAACAAGGCAGCCATGTTGTAGGAACAACAACTGCCATGGATGTAATTTCCATCCATGTTTCTCCACCACTGGAACCTCTCTCCTGTCTTGCACAGAGGCCAGTCAAGATGCTGGGTTTGTGGAACAGTGGGATACTTGCAAGACAGTACTTTGCCTCCTCATCATCTCACAGCAGAGGCCTGATTGTGCTGCCTTTGTGAGCTTCAATCTAGGAACTTGCTTCTATATTAGTATTCTGCAAAGAAAACAGGGGTGCTTTCTTCATTGAGTCAGCTCAAAGGAGTAGTGTGCGTCGGCTATTGTAGGAAATGAAATGGCTGCTGAAAAAAAAAGGCATTTTTTAAAAAAATATCCTGCTTTGAATTATTTAGGTTCAAAAAATAAGTGGGGCTGGTTCAGGAGAGGAGTATTGTGAGACCCAGCAGTCCCCCAAGCCTGCAGGGTGAGATCCCTGCACAGAACTTGACTCCTCTGGTTTCTGGCGGAGGAGCCAGCACAGAAAGAACCTTGTAAAAGAGAGAAGGAAAGACAAGCTGGGGAATAACAGCACTTCCATAATACTGCACTTTCTGGGTATCAGAGTAATTCTATGATAAATATTCTCTTTAATAGTACAAATCTGGCTGATAACCATTTTAGTAAATAATAATAAAAGAGCTGTGACAGTTCAGCTCTAGCATGACTAATGTGGTGATTTTATTTATCTTAAAGAGAAAAATACACCAGCACTGAAAGTTCCTTTCTGCCATTTGTCAGGTGTGCAGATGCCATTGGGTAACATTTGGGCCCATGCAAAGGGACCAGCAAACATACACATTTGGGTCTCTTTTAAGCTTTGTTAAAATACCCTGTTTCTATGTCCTGAACATCTGTGCTTGATGCATTTCAGCTCCTTCCCATCTTTAATGTGGGGATTGCCTCTCTAGCAGTCAGGGAGATAGCAGCCCAGGCAATCTGTTTCTCCTTTACTACATTAATAGCATTTGCTAGTGTTAAGAGACCTCTGCAGCCCTGGACAGCAATAATGGTTAGTGTGGTTTTTTATCTAATGACTAAGAGAAGCCGGAGATAGGTGATAAACCTGGCTAAGCATCAAGTGCTGAATGACAGGGCTTGTCTCTGAGCAGGTGGAAAATGGCAGATTCATTGCTGCGCCTTCCTGCACCTCCCCAGACATACCTTATGGCATTAAAAGCTTGGAATTGTTTCGTTTTGGGTGGAGTTAATTGGAATGGGCTGCTGACTTAATTGGAATCAATTGAAATGGGCAGCTGAACTATCTCTTTCAATCTGTATATTAATGTCACCTCACACTCTTGTTCCCTTTCCACCTGATCAGAGAGCAGAGGGAAGAGGAGGTTGCCAGGTGATGTCCATGTGTCAGAGGTGGGTGTTGAAATTCTGAGACCTGCCTTCTCTTCCCTCAGTGCAGTAACTGCTGAGAAATTCTGCCTTCCACTAACACATTTGATTTGTATTTGCCTCCTCTGGTTGCTGAGATATCCCACCTCTTTTTTTTGCCTGGAGAGAGACTGATGTTCTTGTGTGACTAGCTCAGGAAAGGTCTACCTTTAACAACAAGGAGATACTGGGAGCTCTGCTTTTAACTGCAAGTATGCAGTTTCTCATCCATAGCCCAGATGAATTGCCAGCTGTGTTTTCATTTAAATAATGCTTCTTAGGGCAAAGAATACAACACAAAGGCTAACTTGGCTCCCATTTACTTGGGTGAGAATGGGCTCTAGCTTTCAAAGTGTTAATAAACAGTGTTGTTGGACTTTATCTTACAGCAAGCCAGGAGCCCCCTCTAGGATTATGGTCCATGTGTTCTGGTGCAGTAAGAAATATACAGGCTCTGCCTCGGACAATGTGTACTCTTTTTAAAATGGTCTCCTACAGATCTTTATGACTTGCCTGTCAAGCTTTTAGTGAGCTCTGAGTTTAAAGAGACAGCTTTAAGTGCCCAAAAAGTTCAGCTTAATTCTTTATTTATTTTGGTTGTTGTATTTAAAGCAAAACTAAATTAATTAAAATGGCCACTTAAGTAAGGTAATGTTATTTCCAGCTTTCTAAGAAAGTGTTGGAAAGGAGAAGCGCAAACCTTTGCTAGATTTGGCAGCTTCCTTGGAAACTCTGTCCCTGTGTGAGAGTGCATTAAAAATAATGCTCTCTGGCAGCTCTTTTGGAGTCTGGAAGATTAAAAGTAGTAACTGTACCACAAATCAGTATTTCAGATATCTTACGTTATCAGAAATCACAAATATCTTAGACTTACTACTCAAACTCATGGGGAGGAAAGCCTCTGGTTATGCTTAATTTTAACAATGTTTCAGTATTTCATGTTCTTCCTTTTCCCCCAAGCGCCACGATAAGATTTGTGCTTTCAGACGATAGCACAGGATGAGCCTCACTATGGCTCTCTGGTGGACAGTTCCTGTGTGTTAAGTGTGCTTGGAGCTTCTCTGCTGATGCCTGCTGCTATATTGTCTCTTCAGCTGGGACTTCAGCCAAGTTTTGTAAGCAGAGATGAGGCTCAGCCTCTGAGTTTGGACCTAGCTCTTGAGTTTCCTCCTGGGGTGCCAACTGGCCAAGTGCTGGATACCAACTGTACTATCTCTGCTAATAAATTACACTGTCCCAGGTGATAAAAATGGGTTTCTAAATCTAGGATACCAAAGAAAGTGGGAAAATAGTGCTATGCAGTGGGAAAATAGATTTATCCTGCCCCCCAGCTGTCAGTAGTTAGAGATGTGTGCTGTTGGAAAATGTCATGGTTTTTTTTTCCTTTATGCCTCTTTCGCTTTTTGCATAAAGACTTATCCATTCAATGCTTATCACAGTGCAAGAGTATTAGTAAACATAAGCTTGTTGATAGTTGGCATTCTGATGCTTGACTGGAGGGAAGATCTACAACTTAAAAGGGCATTGATATAATAAACCCCCAAGTGTAACCTATGCTTGAGAAATAGCAGTAGTTGCTGTTATCCTTAAGGGTGTTGGGTTTTTTGTGTAGCAGTGAAATAAGATCCTTGAATGAGAACTATATAATTGTGCTGGAGCTTTGTGTCTGGGGTTGTGGCTCCTGTTCCTTTTCAGTGTGATATGTGACCTGAGCAATTGCTTTGCTAAGGACTCTGAGGGGTGGTGAATTTACAGGTATCTTTACCTACAAGTTGTCTATTTTATTCCCTTGAGCGTAAGAATCGGTCACTTTGCCTCTGCTGCAGACAGGGTAATTCCTCTATTTTTTAATTCTTTGTTATCCTAACTAGTAATAATAATTATTCAATAGTAGCATCTTCTCAAAAAGAAAAAAAAATCCTTTTCTCACTTCACACAAAGGTTATACATTAAGGAGAGCTGGATGTGTGACTCTGCAGAAGAGGGTGAAGGCACAAAAAATGGCTTGAAAAAGCTGTGCATGCAATGATTCAGTGAAATGCTCCAAGTCTTCAGATCTTGATTCTCTTGGGATCTTCACAGGGGTTTAATATTGCTCCTCTTGGGACCTTCACAGGGGTTTAATATTGCTCCCTTTTCTCTTGCCCAGACATCTCGCTTTGATTTCAGTGCTTTGAGCTTGAACCCCTGTCTCTGCCCTTCATATCAATGGGGCAAGGTAAGTGTTTTGTGCAGCAGAAACCCCTGTAATCTCCTGAAGAACAGCACCGTGGTCTTTTCCCCTTCTCTTCCTGCATGGCTCTATGTGCATGATCGTGTCAGTGCCCTCTTTTCCCACCCTCTGTCTCCCCACTGCCTGGTTAAGTACAGCCCCTGTGAATTGGTGACTCACTGCAGAGCCTTTTAGCATTATAAAAACCTCCACAAAACCAACCTGCAAAGTAATCTTTCTTTACCAACAATTTTCTAGTTTTCCTTCTAGGGCTCTGGCTTTGCTTGCCAGGTGGGCTGGGAAGCCTGTGGCCACCTGCAAGGGGCAGAACTGTCGCGTTACTTTTGCCTCAGCAGCCTCTAGTGGGGAGAGTTAATGTGGTTACAGCCGGGGCAGAAGCCTCCTGTGCTATCACTTTGCTGGCTTTGTAGGCCACCCAGAGGAGTGATTTAGTGTCTGGAGTCTGAGATGAGCTCTACTTTAATCTGTGTTATAAGCTAGAGCTGACGAATAGGAGAAAAGGCTATTTTTTTTTCCCGAAGAGGCCAATGTGTTTTTTTTTTTTTCCTTTGTATATTAAATGTGTAGGAAATAAAACTATCTAGAGGTGAATGAGTCACTTTCATGAGTCACCAATAGTGGGAAGAGGGGATTTAATCTTTGCAAATCAGAAGCAAAAAGTACAGTCTGTTCCCTGCTTGGTGTGAGAGAGAAAATAATGGACAATTTAAAAAAGCTGTTTTCTCCCCAAAAGAACAATAAGAATGAGGTTTCAGACTCTTCAGCATCTGGGGTTAAATGGCTGCCACCCCTCCTAGCACTGTGGTCCTGCTGCTAGAGTTACTTCTTATCTTGTGGCTTTTCCAAACCTCGGGACTTCTGTCCCACCCTGCTGGTGGCCTTCTTGGTATGACCTTGGGCATCCCTCTCCACTGCTTGTTGCAGTTTCTCCTTTATAATATGAGACCTTTGCCAGTAACTTAAAATGTACGAAGAGCCAGACTTCGTGCTTTCAGGAGCCCCTTTTCTCTCCCACAGAACAAAGACTGGGCCAATGCAGGCAAGTGCAGCAGGAGGGGAGGATAAGCAAAGGTGGGAAGTCATGCCCTGGCCATGCTGGTAACTCTCTTGAATGCCTGGTTGGTGGTGCCTAATTGTGAAACCACTTGGATCTGACTCGTCTCTCCAAGTCTCTGGGTTGTGACTCAGCCTAAGGGGAGAAGGAGGAGGATGTGTGGGGCCTTCCTCCTGTGTCCGCCAGCTGTCACTGTTGCTGCACACACCCGGATGGCCGGTGCCTTTTGTCCGGCTGGGATTTACAGCTGCACCAAAGCACAGGGCTTGTTTGGCTCATCCGGGGTGTGAGAGTGTTTATCCTCATCTTAACAACCTGTTCCTAAATCCGCAACTTTATTGCCTACTAAAAGGCTCTGTGAGAGCTCCAGAGATAATTTTAGTCCATACACATTTTCCCCCACCTTGGTTGTAACAGTTTTAGATTTTTTTTTTTTTTTTGAGGCATTGTTGCAGAACTAGAACTCCCTCAAAGTGCTTCTCTGATTAAACAATGGTTTGTAAAACTGAGGGGGTTGGAAGTAATAGTAAATTAGGAGAGGTGGTCACAGCAGGATCTGTCAGGCTTTGGCAGCATGCATACACATAGAGATACATATCTGTCTGTGTGTAGGCACTCAACTTCTTCCACCTTGTATTCCATATGAGTTTGCCTTGAATTAATGAGAACTGCTTGTGCTTGTAAAGTGAAGAAGATGGATTTTGCCTCACCAGTGTGAAATGGCTCACAGATGGAAGTATGGAGGTGTTTGCTGAGGGCTATTCTAAAATTACTCTTAGATGCAGTGAGCATCTCTTCAAGTATTGCACTTTCATCATCTGAGCTGAAAAACACAAAATTTGATTGAGCAGGTGTAGACTGGACACCAGAAAGAATTTCTTCTCTCAAGGTGTGGTCCAACATTGGAACAGGCTGTCCAAGGAAGTGGTGGAATTGCCATCATTGGAAGATTAGATTACCATAGAGGTTTTTTTCTAATCTTAATGATTCTATGAAATTAGCCTGACATTCACTCTATGGTTCAAGAGGTCTTATACCAATATTGTAATCAGATTTTGCTTGAGTTCAGATATCCCAAAGCTTTACACTTGAAAGGACTGAGTGAGCATACTTGATGTTACTATTGATGTACTTTGTGGAGATTATGCAGCAGCAAAAAGCCCCATCATGCTGTTTTTACCTGTAACCATGTTTTGGATTTGAGGTCCCAATGCTTGTTGAACCAGGTTCTGCTGTGAGAGACACATGTAAACTGGAAGTTGTGCCATCCCTCAGCAGCGCTGCTTTAGACTTGCAGCAAAGAGCAGCATCTAGCCTTTAAAATGTAATTCTGGTAAAAGCAAGCTCCAATCTACACAAATTTCTCCATTTAGATTAGATCCTGCCTCATGCAAACATAATCCAGAGGAGAAAGTGAGTTCCTGGCAGAGACAGATAGAAAATCTCAGTCCCTGCATTGTGCTCTCGTACACAAGAGAGCAAGACAGTCTTGCTGCTGTCTCCTTTCAAACCTGTGTTTTCTTGTTGGTTGTCTCTCTTGAAGCTAAGTGTTAAGAATACCAAACTGATGTTTTTTAATAGTTTTCTCAATTCCTGACCAGATTAGGAAGCACTGAGTAAAAAGGGGAGGAAACTGTGGGTACATGTGTCTGTGCACAGCCAGACCTGTTTAGGATGTGTCCTGGGAAGAGCTGGGTTGATCTTTAAATGGATCTCTTGCATTCACGTTACTGTATCAGTCTGACCCTTCCTGTACCAGGTGGCTGATTGGCCAAAGGGAGAAAAGGCACCTTTCCCATCTGCATTTCTGCTTTTAATTTGGCATTGCAGAGGCCTGGTTTGCTGCCAGTTGAGTAGCTGTGCTCACAGCCGTGCCTGCGCCCTCCGCATTGCTGTGTGTCTGTGCCATGAGCTTGGGGATAAAGAAGAGGCAATTTGTGATCAAAAAAGGCTGTTTTTCTCTCTAATGAGGTATTTATACATGCAGTTCAAATAAACACAACCAGAAATGGGGCATCCTGATGTGTGCTTTGAAAACATGGCTGGCCTTACGGATGTGGAAGGAGGCTGATAAGGAGTTTGGTCTTTTCCAAGCTCTCTTGCTGCCTCTCCTGCCTGCAGCTCACTGCTGCTACTCAGTGCTCCTCCAGACTATTTTTAATTGTTTTCTACTGATGTGGTGACTTTTGTCTGGGTTTCTAGGGAGCCAGCAGTAACACAGGTCATGCTCCCTGCATAGCAGTAACGGTGGAATGGATCCTTATCTGGGATGCTGCCTTGCTTTTCTGCCTACTGTAGCCCCAGTGTTTCCCACGGGGGGGTGGGGAGCTGACAGCCCACTGCACTGGGTTTTGGGAAGAAAAAGGCTTCTCAATAGCTTAATTATGGGTCATATAATGTATTAATGGAATTGGTGGAACTTAATCTTGATTTATGCAAGAGGAGCTCAGGATGGATTTCCTCTAAGTTTTTGTGGATGATGGGGTTTGTGCCCTTGTTGATTTGCAGGACCTTTTCTTGTTTCTCTTCTGCCTCTCTCCCTCTTTGTTTAGCTGCAAGCACTCTATTGAAATTCTGTTGCTGAATGAATGTCACATCCCAGGTAATATTGTCCTTGTTTTCCATATTTCTTTGCCACGTTGAGGCTCATCGTGTTTGTCAGGTTTGAATAAACAGCCTGTGGCTGTGCAGAGATGGGGAGAAGCAAAGGAAGGGTTAAGTAGGCAATACCCAGATCCTGCCAGCTGGGATGTGAGCATATGTCCATGTGGCAGGCAGAGGTGAATTCAGTTTGCCTAGGCTGAACCTGAGTAAATAAACTCTGCTGAGACGTGGTAATATTAGGTTGAGTTCAGTGTTGCACAAAAAGTGGTCATACAGCTTCCATGTGGATTAGTGGTCAGATAGAGTAAGAATGCATCTGTTCAAGGGCTGCAGCCTAAAAATACTTAATTTAAGCCCTGCAGCACTAAATAGCAGTCCTGATAGTTAGAAAGACAACTGAAACCACTTAAATAGAAAGAGGGAAATGAAATTACTAGTTCTGATTTACATTCATGACAGCAGTTGAAAGAATCTATGTGGTGCAAGTTTGCTGTAAAGCAGTGAAACTTCCCTTAATCTGACATTTAATAGATCAGCTTAAAAAAAATAACAACCTGACTGTCACCCTGGCAAAAATAATGGGGAATTACAACAGAAAAACTGCTGTGGGGCCACACACTAAGCCTGGTTCACATTGGGAGAAACTGGAGGGAGATGTGTGGTTGCACCAAAATGTGACTCGGAGCTCACACATGTTTACTCCTCCCTGAATCCATCCCAAAGACTCTTAAGAAAAAGGAGATAACCCGGTGCTGCATTCACTGTGGTGTGGTTTCCAAAAGAGGCCGCTGGTTGCAGGACTCCCCTTCATCTGCACTCTGGAAACAAACAATCAATTTTTCATTTTTAGTGGTTAATTCTGAAAATATGAAGGTCTGTTTAGTCTTGTCTTCCTAACATAAACCAGCCAGAACAAGGCAGCATGAGGGGAGTTTGCAATAAGTTCCCTTATTTGGAATAACAGCCACTGGTGTAATGTGGCAGCTGTGGGACATCCCCACCCTGGTGGGGCTTGAGGGGTTGAGATATTTTTGTGATGGATCACAGGGCTGTGTTGGGGGAGTTATAGGGGCAATGGACACGTTTGAGGAAACATAATGAGCCAGATTTGGTCTCCAGTTCTGCCTGTTGCTTGCACCCAGTTTGTAGGAACAGGTTGTGACGTGAATTGGATCTGGAAAGGTGAAATGCAGAAGAAAATAAAATTTGTGTTGAGCCAAACTTTTTCATAGAACTTCCATGGCTATGACTTTCTGCTTTTTTTCTGTAGAGCATAATACTACCTCACAAAGTATTCCAGGAAGAGCTGCTGTCCCCTGCCAGTCAGGTGCTTGTGGGCAGGTGCCACCCTAACAGGATCCTTGTGTCATGGCTGTGAACAGGGTAGAGGTGGCTGGATGTCTCTGGATCTGCTCAGCACCTCCCTGTTGCTGCCCTCCTTCCTCCTCCTCCTCCTCTCCACAGCTGTTCTCACCCTGCTGCTCAGGAGAACTTTGATCCTGCAGAAAGGAGCCTGGAATGGCCCTTTTGCATGTTGGATTGTCCTTAGTGAGCTCTCTTTCCTATAGGCTTCAGATTTTCAGTAACTTGCTAATTGCATGAGCTTGTAAGTCTTTCAAATGTGCAACTTTCTGCGGCCTGAAATGACACCCCTTTTTTCCTTGGCAAAAGGGGAAATGAGTTCGCTGAGCTCCTGCTGAAGGGATGCTGGGAGTTAGGGTTTGGTGAGCTGGGCTTTGCTCAAAATGTGAAATGTTCTCCATGTTTGAGGTCGGGTTACTGTTTACCTTTGACAACAGCAGAAAAAAAAGTAAAGTACATTTCATTTGCATATGACTTTTAAATTAAACTGTTGCCCCTTATGCTGAACTATTAATCTACACCCCCCCTCTAATGCTATCTTTCTCCATTCACTGGTGGTACAAGAGCTTCCTTTTGCTTAGCTGCTGCTGGTGAGTCCTTCCTTTCCTTCCTTTCCTTCCTTTCCTTCCTTTCCTTCCTTTCCTTCCTTTCCTTCCTTTCCTTCCTTTCCTTCCTTTCCTTCCTTCCCTTCCTGGAAACCCATTGCACACTTGTTCTATGGCAGATACTAAGCCCATTTAGAATATGATAGTACTTGGATATGCATTTGTCACTGAAAGAGCCTATTTTATTTTTATTTGTTCAGTAAAGCATGAATGACAAGTTCAGCTCCCAGACAAATTCTGTTTCCTCACAAGATTTTTTTTCAGTATAAATAAATTTGGTTTTAATACAGCTGTCTAATAAATTTGCTCATGAATTTGGAAGGTAAACTTGCCTCTATAGGTAGATATTTATCATTTCATAGTCTTCTAACCAAACTTCCATAAATGGTGTTTTAAGCACTGTCTAAATTATTTCCATGCCATCTCAAATGTTTCAGAGACTGTTTTCACATCCTAATGATGATTTTAAGACAATGGAAATCTGCCTTGCCATGAAGAAATGTTTCCTTTTCACACTGCTTTTTTTTAAAGTCATGATAATAACTTGTATTCCTGCTCAAGGTGTTCTGTAAAATCTCCTGCTAGTTCAGCAATCCACTCCTACTTAACAAAACATTTAAATGTGTATTTGAATTGTACCTGCTACAAGAGAATGAATCCAAGTTCACATGTCAGGAAGAGGAAAAGATCCAAAAGGACCTACTCCCTGACCCTTGAACTATACTAGAGGATCTCAAGACATTCCTGTGAGTGCTGCAGCTGCCTGTCCAGGGTTTTAGCCACTCAGTCATTCCAAGATTTTTTTTTTCTAGGATGAATTAAGATGGAATTGGAGGAGCCAGAGCACATCTGATGCACTCAGCACTCGTCTGTTCAGCATTTGTTAAATCAGTAAGTTTTGGAGAAGATGCTGCAATTAGCTCATATTCTGTGCTTGAAGGATGGAGCAACGTGGGAGTTGTCCTGGCTCCAGGGACAGAGGCAGCGGGGTGCTTCTAAGAGCTCCTCAGTCCTGTTCATACTGCATCATCCCACACCATTTTTGAGCAGCCAAGCCCTTTGCTTTTGCCTGCTTACTCAGATGGGTGGGATGAGCTCTTGTACATTTGCTCTTTTTTCCTAATCTTTTCCTTACTAGCACTTGGTCTTAACTGACAGGCAGAACCACAAAAGTTTATTCTTCCATTCCACCCACCTTTTCCTTTAAAATTCCCACTTTTAGAATGAGCAATAGTTACAGATGCCTTCAAAATTGCATTGCTCTCTCTGTAAACAAAGAGCTGACATCTGGCATATTTTGAAGTTGCTTTATTGGATCTTGCTCGTTCCTGTAAATAGGCTTCGTGTCTGTCATACCTCAGCGGCAGGGAATAGATGGATGTCCTAAGCACTTCCTGCACGGACTGAGGGGGAGAGGCCCTTCCCCTGTGGTGGCCACAGGCTGGAGGGTTGATGCCCCCAGGGCTGGTGCTGTGAAATAGGGACTGTTTCCACAAGAGCGGCAGGGTGCGCACACGCTCACGAGTACCTTGGTGTTACAATGCCAGTCAGAACCACAGTGGATCGTAGGATGAATAAACACAGATGGAGGAGACTAAGTGCTGTTAGAGTTTAGGAATGAGTCAGTTTTTGGGTGAAGCATTGTTTTGGTAGACTCAGATGTAGATTGACGTGAAGCTCAAAGTATCTTTTCCAGATTTAAAGGTTTTATTTTCCTTTTTTTTCCCTTCTATTCCTAGCTAGTGTAGTATGAAACTCTTGAGTTTTGAGTGTGAGCCAGGTGTTTAAGTTGATTTCATTTTTAAAAATTAGGAGATAATCTGCAGAACTTCCCCCATTGCTGTATAGTAGGAAAAAACCTCAAGAGCTTCAAGCATGATGCTGTGGAAATCTTCTTTGTGCAGCTTGAACTCCAAAAACAGCCAATGGCAGAGAACCAGGAGACTGAACAATGGTTTTTAACACCAAGGTGATGTCAGCTCCTCACTCCATGTAGCAATCACCTAACTAATTGGTGCTGTTGGGTTTAAGATCGAATTTCCTGCCTCCCTTGTTGCTAAATGTGGCCTTAAAATCATTAATAGAGGCTATTTTCACATCTTTCTGCTGAGGTGAAAAGTGTTGTTCCTAATTTACAGGCTGGAGGATAGGCAGAGGGAGGTGAAATGATTTGTCAGGGATTGTAGAGGAGGGTTAGTAGGGTTAGGAATTGATCCCAGGTATCCTAAGATCTCACTTTTTTGCTGCGTTGGGGAAAGCAAATTTTCTGCACTTACTACAGAAACTGACAGAGGAAAAAATGTTTTTCTGAGCTACATTATAAACACAATTCCTTTTCAATAATATGTGTTTGTGCATATCCTCTGACAAACTATGACTGAAATTTATTATGAAGGGCTGTAATTCTTGCACATCAGAGGGGGAGAAATGAAATATTTAAGTTAGTCTCTATAGCATATTCCATATTTTCCTTGCTTTTTGTTACATTTTTGTGAGGCGAACTATGAATTCCCTCGCCTATTAATAATTTATTGTTACTGGAACATAATAATGTAGAATGCAGTTCGTCCAGGAAAAAGCTTCAACAGGGAGTGAGTCATTGATGGTAATAAACTTCCGCTCCTCTCAATAGACCATAGGACTGTTTAGAAAAAATGTTTTTGCCATGATTCCTGAATTGCTTGTGCTCTGTGCAGCAGCTGGTAGAGATAAAACTGAACGGAGCTGGGCAGACTCCCTGTCTCCCCTCTATTACTATAGCGTGTTTCTGAATCATACGCAAAAAATGTTTCGGTATGTAAAAGTGACTTCAGAAAAGCAACTCTGACTAGGAAACAGCCAGCAGTGAGCAAGGATACATTCTCAGAGTGTGATATCTACCGTATCTATGGTGCTCAGGGAGTTAGCAATGCATGGCTGTGTAGTGCTGAGCTCTCTAGAATTACCCTTCTGTGAGAAGTGTTATCTCCTAGGAGCCCTGGGGCCTTCAGGAGGCAAACCTGAGCTGAATCTGATAGTGTTTCACAGCTGCTTGGGTTGGGGTGCATCTTTGCATGTTCCTGTATGAAACCTCCATCTTGTTTGCTGTGCAGGATCTCAGTTGTAAAGGACTGGTCTCGTGTTTGATGGAGCATGTCAGGTCTGTTCCCTGCTCTGCTGGATTCAGGCCCTCAGGAGCAAGTTCCCCATTTGGGTCCAGGAGAGTAAAATGTATTTCTGGCCATGATCTTTTGCTTTTTCCATGAAGAGGCAGTATGATTAGTGACCAGATAGATAATAAACACCTTCTGAGGATGTTTGCTTTATTAAAAATAGCATTGGTAGGGTCATGAAGGGCATAAGCATTTCCCAGCCAGTGAATAGTTTCTCTAGCATGGGTCTTCAATATGTGGTGTGAAGGGTTAAATGTTTTTTAACGTAATTCCCAGCCTTCTTCCATCACAGTCCTCTCAAGGCTCCTAGTCCTCCAAAATGCTACTGCGTCCACAGGGGAGGCTGCATAGTGGTGTTGCTTCCTGGGAACTGTGTTGTTATCAAGAACTGAGCGTATAACCGTGAGGGACAGATTCTGTACAGCTCATTAAACAGTGTATTTTGTATCTGTGCACAAGCTGCCAGACATGGAAACGTGATGGGTAAAGGTTTTGCAAGCTAGGCCTGAGTGAAGGGAAGGAGTTGACATAGTTGCCATGTGAATTGTAGGGCTATGGCTACACAGTCACTTTCGTAGCCCAGTGCAAGTGGGAAGATATATTGCATAAACAGTAAATGAATCCAGCTTTGTCTGAATAATGCTTTTATTTCTTGTTTTTCATATGGTGGTTTTAGTTGACAGATTCTGTGATTCTGTTATCCTTCAGAACATGTTTTTGTTGTAAAGCCTGCAGTTGGGCGACTTTGGATTCTGTGGTGTAATCTGTGATGCTGCCTATTGCAGTGCTTATACAAGCTTTTTTCCCCTTTTTTCCAGTACAGCAATAAGCCTTTTTTTTTTTTTCAGGAGTTAGTAAAGTATTATGAACTACCTCATCATTTTTATCAGTGTTTAAGAGATTTCCAAATCTTCTTGCAGTAGAAGCCTCAGTAGATTTCACAAATTTTCAAAATTGTTTGCCTTTGTGTTCTTCCCAAGTGCAACACTACTTATGCAGTGGTGTCCAGCAGCAGCACCATGGTGGGGTATGCAGTGTGCCCCAGGTGAACAGCACACAGACAGGCTATGCAGCCTCCTCACTGTCATCATCTCACCTACAGGGAAGCTGAAGGATCTATCCTGATCAAGCATCTTTGGGTTTTTATCTCCTCTGACAAAAGTAAGAAGCTCTCTTTGAAACACTGTGACACTGTCATGAGACTGATGAAGCCTCACAAAAAGAACCACTTCCTTCCCACCTTCAACAACTGATGGCTTTTCCGTTTCACATAAAGCTCCTAGCCTACTGTTACGGATTTGAACATCTTGCAGATACCCATGTACCTGCCTTCCTGCTATTTACTAGAAGACACAGTCCATATACCACCAGCACCTCATTCAGGTCAATGTCACAGGCAGACTTCTTGCCTCTCAGTCCAGAAGGTGCTGCCCACTTCAGGCTCCATCATACCTGTTGTGCTCTGCATCTTTGTTTTTTCCATTCGTATGTGCAGGAAAGCAAATTGCACATACATAAAAAAGAGGTATTTGCATTCACAAAGTGGATGTTTGTATGTTGCACATCTTGTCCTCTCAAGTGCTTCCTCAGTTGTAGGAACACTTGGTAGATTTCCACAAAACTGTGCTTCATTGATGAGATCCCCACAAACATGCAAATCCCATCTCCAGTGCAGAGCTGGGCATTCTGGCATTTTCTTTATTCAAACTCCAGCTGCTGAAGACTTGGAGGTGTTGAGTTTAGTGCTGTGCTGCTGCAAGGAGTCTTGTCAATTCATTGGAGCCAATGGGGCTGATGGGAAGGTTGCAGAGCTCAGAGCAGAGCTGGAGCAGAATCTCCCTGAAGCTCCCAACATCAGCCCAGTGCAGTTCTGGGTGCTGCAGGGGAGTGATGTCGCTGCTGCTCACTGAAGTAGGGATCCCTTGAGAACTGCTCTGCATCTTACACATGCTCTACCATACTGCCTGTTTCTCCTCTCTTCTTGTGACCTGGAGCAGGGTGGACTATGTGTGCTCTGTGGTGGTGCTGATAAAACAGTTTTGTGGTTGTTAAGATATTCTTCAATGCTCACATTTATCCATGAGGCAGCCAGGAAGGAAAGGGCAGAAGATAAAAGAAGATGGAACATACTTTTTTTTGGCACCTGGATGGCTGCTGGATTGATGTGCAGAAAGCAGTGTGCTGTGGGTACAGGGCATGCAGTGTGTAAGTGTGAATTGCAAGTGCAGGGATATCCTCTTTCCCCTGGGTATGTGCTGCATCCACAGGCAGTGTTGATGCAGGGTTATCACAGACTCCTGACCAGCTGTAGCAAGCTTGCAAAAAACCTAGGAAATTTGGTGCCAGTTCTGGATAGTCTCATGAATCTTAAAAGCCTTGAAAGCTGTGTGAATAATCTCTAACGAAAATAAATGCACAGTGCTGCAGGGAAGGATGGCTGGATGCTGGCTGTCTGCTGTCCTCAGGTCTTGCTGGCTGCTACATTCAGCTGCCCTTGTAACCCAACAATGATCCCTGTTCTTTTGAGATGTTCTCCTTCCCTGGTCCTTGCTGACCAGACTCTGCAATGACTCTGTTTTTCATACTGATCTCTTTCCACCTGTATCAAATTTATTTTTCATTAGTATTTGTTAATATTTGTTAACATTTTTCAAATGGACAGGTTTCTTTTCCCCACTGAATTTATTTATTAGGGGTGTTTCCTTCATAATGTACCAAATTTGTATCCTTGAAGTCTGTTTGCCCTCTGCTGTCTTCTGCCAGCCTTCCTATTGCCTCTTGTTTATTTATAAAGTCTTCCTAGTGACTGCATTTCCTAATTAGTGTGTTCTCTCATTTCACTTAGTGTGCTGTGTCTCTCTTTGGGTGATGTGACTGGATGTGCATCTGTCCATCAAGTGATCCTATGGATACCTTGGCTAACTTCCTCCCAAACGCACAATCATCTGTTCCATAGAGTCTGATTACTGGAATTATCCTAAATATCCTCATGGCTGCTGGTTTCTTCCTGTCAGCTCAGCTACTTATATCTATTAATGGACTTGACTGATGGAATGTGCACTGCTCTCAATCAGTTTTTAAAACAATTCCCTACTATTAACTTATTTAATAATTCTATCAAATTCTTTTCACCCACTTTTCATATAATTTTGAATTTTAGAAGATTTCATTTATTTTATGAAACAAGTCTCTTTTTGAGAATTTTTTTTTTCTATAATTGTCACTTTCTGACATCTGGTAAAATATATCCATCATCACTCATATTTTTCCATTAATTCTCTTTCCCAGCTAATTTTGCTTATAATTGCTTTCCTTTTTGTGACTTGGGTCTTTTTCTCATATGTATTATTCCGTAATTACTGTTTTGAACCTACTATATTTCACATGCCAAATTAAATCAAGTTGAGGAACTGGAGCACCTGGCTTCTTCTATTTTTATTCTTTAACTCCTCTTTCTGTATGGAGATGAGATCTGGTGTGGCATTTCTCCCCTTACTGGAGTGTTCAGGTGAGTGCTCAAATTACAGCTTAGCTTCAATTAAACACTTGGGTCTTAGAAGATGTGGACAGGAGCTCATCACTGCTGGCATTGCTGGGTCAGGCACTCACTGCTGTGTTCCCCAAGCAGCTGCCAGCCAGGCACTCAACCCCAGTGGGACACTCCTCATTGTCCCTACTGGAATCTGTCCTGCAAAAGTACTTGCTCTCTCTTCTCCCCACATGGCTTCTCAAGCTGACAGCATCCAAGAGCCTCACTGTGGGTGTGAGGAGCCAAGCACTTGGCTGGTGTTTTCCTTGCTGCTGTACCAGGAGTGCAAAGAGCACAGTGCTGACCTTACAGCATCAGGGCAACTCAGAAATAGCCAGTGAGCTCCATTATGTTCTGCTGCTTCTCCTGGAGAGTCTTAAAATGTTTGAGTTATTCGGTGAAGTAGGCTACTTGTCATGATCTCTCTGTATTGATTTTCCTTTGTGTGATAAATAAGATGCACTTAGGGCAGGCTCTTGGTGTGGTGATGCTTCTGAAATTAGTATTGCTAACAAATCTTCCCTCAGGGGTAGATTCACCTCCATGAGGAGAGGAGCTGTAGTGTTTTACTGCACGTTTCAGCAGACTGAGAGCTTGGACATCACCAGTCAGTGTGGCTCACTTGCAGGGGGGTAATTAGTTAAGTAACTGGTTATGTGTCCATGTCTGTTCTTCAATCCTTTAACTGGATCAATGACTTGACCTAGCAGAGCAATTCCTAATTCCTTTATGAAACTTTACTGAGAGCCTGGACTCTCTGCAATCCAAGAGGCTGCTGCTTTTTCATTAGTGGCTCTCCAGGAAGGGAGCTAAGAGCAGCCTTTAGATTGGTGTAAAGAGAGATGTTAAAGGAATATTTTTCTTATTCGAGGTGAAGTAAATCCTTTTAAAAACAATGAGTTGGCCAGAGAAAGATATCTCAATCGATCAAGTATCTGCAGAATCCCTCTGCCTACAGTATTCATCTTGCTCTGAGCAGCTGAGCTCTAAAACAAAGAAATGAGGTATGACTGCTGGAGATTTTAATGAGGTGATTTTTTTGGAAAGATATTTTAAAAAAATATATAACTAACAACTATATAAAATAAGATCATCTGAAAAATGCCTTTGTGTGTAGTTTTTCTAATAGCTTCATATCTGAGGCAGGCTTAAATTCATACAATTGTTTGAAGGGAGTCACTTCCTTTGAGTGAAATCTGTAGAAAGGTAAGTGCACTATCTGTTGTACCAGCAGATCAGACTTGGAAGCACTTTACCTACTGGAAACTCAAAACAGTCTTAAAGTTTAAGAGGTCATTTGGAATTGTCAGGTGTGACTCAATGGAGACAACAGCAAAATGCTGTTCTTGGACAGAAGAATTCAAGGGTGCAGTTTAATATTAGTGCAGCGGTGGTCTGGGAGGCAAACTCATGAGAAATGATCTAATTCCGTTGCAAAAGAATGAAATTTTATGCTCAGGGGAGCTGGCTGAAGGCCCACAGTTGCACTGGGGGAGGCATTCCCCTCAGTGATAGGGGCTGAACTGGGATAACATGTTCAGTTTTGGTCAGCATGCTTTGAGAAAGGCATTGAAACACTTGGTAGAGCCCAAAAAGAGATGAACAAGAGCCATGAGGCAAAGGAGTTGTTTCTGATGAGAAAAACTGTAGAAAGAAGTGGATTAATTTCCTTTAGGGAGGTGAAGGGGGGTGAAGTCTTTGTTGGAGAAGGCTGTGAGAAAGGGCAGAGCAATCCCCAATCCTTCAGCAGCAGGGAGGGGACAACCAACTTCAGTGGAATATTTTAGTCAAATATTTTGGAAGAAACTTCTGGAGGTGGAAGGGTAGGTAAGCACTAGGACTTGTTACTGCAAAAGAAACCTGTTTCACAGGAGGTTTTATTAACATAGGAGACCACACACACCAGGTCCAGTTCCTCACTGCACTTTGTGCCCAATTCATGCTGCAGTTCACTCTGTCCCTGCTTCCTCACATCCATCCCCATGTGCTCTGTGCATCCAGGATGGTTGTATTGATGATCCTGGGCTGAGTCCTGGCAGAGGAAATCCATCTCTAATCCATGCAACAGCAGTGGCACTGGTGGGATGAGCAAGAGTACAATGACCTGGTGGGACCACCTTGGGAGTGAAAGGGTGCTCAATCCTGTGGAAGAGTGTTATATTATAGGATTAGGGTTGATTTTCTTAGGGGTCAAATGGGCAATCCTGGATTTCTTTTAGGAAGCCATAGCTGAAATCTAAATTACTAGTCTAGTTATAAAATCTAAAAAGTGAAAAAACACACCCCATTTGTAAAATCAATAAAAGCAATTTATAGGCACCTTGATAATCTTGTTTCTTGCCAGTGGAAAGGAGGAAAAATCAAGGTGGGTGCTCTGCACGTATCTTAGAGTTCAAAAAACTGAGAAAAGTAGGCAGGTTTTAGGTCTTGCCTTTGGGAATTTGCTTTCCTTTCCTCTTACTTTTAGATGTACCAGTTTGGTACCATTTTATATGTCTGCATGTCAGACACAATGAAGATTTTTCTGTCTCTGATATAGGAAGTGTATTGGGAATATCACTTGGGAGTTTTAATGTTTGACTCCTTTAAACTGCTAAATAATTGGTTAAATTTTCACAAATTTTGAACACATCACAATCCTCCTAAACCCCCTTTGAAGCCTTAGGAGTTTGACTGCTCAGTGATATCCAGCTTGCTGTGACTATCCAGCCTCTGAAAACCAGGCCTGTTTGTTTATTTGCTCTGTGTGATGCTGCTGAGTATTGTGGGCTGGATGGGCTCTGAGTGCACCCGATCTGGTTCTCACTGTCCACCTGTATCCAACCCGCAGTTCTTCACAAGTGTCTGCATTACATGGCAGGATCCTGTAACAGGAGAAGTGGTCAGGACAGAGCAGAAACGAGCTTTGTGAGAGCAGATAAGAACAACTTGCGCTGGAGCAGCAGATGTGGCTGTTGTTTTGTGCAAGTAGATGATTCCCTAATCCTCTTAAGGACAGCCTGGGCAAAAATCCCCTTTGTGACATTAGGCACAGCTCTGGGCCAGGTGGCCCCAGCTTCTGTCACTGCTTTGCCCTGAGGAATCTCTGTGCTGCTGCTGAAAAGCTGCTGCAAAAACAGCCTTGCTGACAGGTGTGGGGCAGAGCCCTGGGGACAGCCAGCACCAGGGCACTGTGAGACCTTTGGCTGAGAGCAGCTAAGCAGTCCTGGGGGGCTTTAGGGTCTCAGAGTCTGTGGGTGTTACAGAAATGCCCTTTCTAGCAGTCATGTATGTAAGAGAGTGGTAAAATATTTGGCCAAAATAAAAAGGGATGACTGTGAGGTGAAGGAGGAACAGGATAGTATGGGAAAACCTTAATGGTGTGAGGTCAGCTGGCACTAGAAATATCTTCGAGCTCCCTCTGCCTTTCTCCAGGGAAAGCCACTCCTTTCACTGATGTGTCTGGCCTGTAAAGTTGCAAGGAAAGTTGTTCCTCGTGGTTGGATTGTGACTAGGATGGTGAAGGAGAGTGAAGATGGTGGAATGGTGGTCTGACACCTGCTATAATTTCCCTGCTATGTCTTAGACTTTTTATGTGATAATATTTCATCCTGGAACATGGAAGGAACTCCAACTCTGTAAACAGTCTGAAACAAGGACTTGGAAACTTTGACACTTCTCCCACTTCCCTTAGATGATATTGTACAAATCAGTAGTGGTCCTTTAAAAAGTGCTATTGTCCATTAATAAACCATTTTATGATTTCAGGCTTAATAAAACATGCCCTCATCAGAAGTCAAAACCTAAGCCCCATCCCATTGCTTTCCTTCTTGATGCCCTTCAGTAGCTCCTTCCCTCCCACATTTCTTTGCATCACAGCCACCAAAATCTGCACCTTGCACTTGCCTTGCTCTTATTTGGTGCTATAGGGAATGATGAGAGCCACTATGAATGCCACATGCTGCCTTTGTATTTTTAGTAAAACTCTGAAATTACTGTGAAGACAAATGGCTTTGAGATTGTTATTTTCTTTTCAGTTCGGTGGACACCACTATTTTTGTCCTTGCTTTAACTAGCCAAAGAATTTTGGTAAGCCAAAATTAATCTTTGGAATGACACTAAATGTATTGTGGGGACACATTAAGGCTGTTAAGTTCTCTGGATTTTGGTGAAGATTATTTTGGAGGGTGCAATTCTGAAGTTTTTACTTGGGCAGATCTCCCACTGACTCATCCAAGACTACCATGTTAAAGTCATCAAGAGGAGATTGTATCCGGAGGATACAAGACTGTATGTGTGGTATGTTTCTGTAATACATTTTCTGTGTGTCCAAAGCAACTGGTATTAGGTTTGTTTCTATGTTTTCTGAATTATTTTTGATTTCTTCACCACTCTTGCTCATCCGTTGTAAAAACACCCTTCCTGACATGAGAAAGGAGGCAAAAATTTTTGGCCTTGCTTCCTTTGTAAGAGATGGTGATGGGAGTGTCTCAAGTTGCTGGTAGCAACAACTTCCTTGGCGGGGAGAAGATAACGATTTGTCCAATAAAACTCAAAATCCCTTCTGTGGTGACATGCAGCACCCTCACTTAGTCCTTGTAACTCAAGATTCAATTTATGTAGAGCTGGCACACTGCAAGCATTTCTAGGCTGGAAGGTGTTCAGCATCTTAGTGTCAGTCAACTACTGACTCTCTTCTACAGATTATATGAGTAATGTGTAAAATGTGTCACTTCACAAAACAGTTTCCAGATAGAGGCTGTGATTTTCTTGCTCTTTTGTGAGTTTAAAGAAACTTAGAGATTTCTAAAGAGCTTCTTACTTAAGTTTCCTAAGAGTCTGCTGAAAGTCCAGTGTCAGCCATGGAAGCCCAACTCCATGGATCAGTCCTGTAAGCAGGAACAAGCTGCCCAGGATTTTTTTCTTCATATCTTTCCTCAATGAAACTTCTGTTTACAAAAAGAGACTACAAGAAGGAAAGGAGTCTGGTGCCTGAGCTTTCAGATGTTGAAACAAACACTTGACCTGAAATTTGTCCACTCTGGGACCTGTTCCTGGCTCAGCTCCTGACTTTGAGGAGCTTCAGTCTTTGTGGGCTTGGGTGCATTTTATGAATAGGTAAAAAGATGATTAAGAAAAAAAAAAAAAGGGGGGCACAGTGTTTTCATTAAATTAGCTTTGCCAAGCTGTAAGGATGGAACTGTTGCAGCATTGCATACTTCTTTTTGACTTCAGTAGAGCTACTCTGCATTTCCAGTGATACAGAGAAGATCTGAATCTGTCCTCTTGGCTGCTCCACTTCAGAAACTGATTCTAAATCAGCCTTGCTATCCAAACATGTAGAATTAAAGATTTATTACTAATTATATAGCTGTAATTCCTGACTATTTTTCTTCCTAGTTTAGTCAAAATCCTTCTGACATTTAGCAGATTGACATTCTCTTAGCATCTCCACAACAATCTGTCCAGTTTGTTTAAGAAGACAACATTTTTGGAAGAAGCTGCAGCATCTCTGCTGGAAACTCAAGTACCTGGCATGAAACGCTTGAGATACTTGTTGAGCTGGCCAAGTTCTGCTGTTATGCTTAGTGATGGACAGTTGTGTGATCTCATGTGTCTTTGGCTGTCTAGGGTTCACCTTTAGTTTTCTTCTAGAAGGCTCAGGAAGAAGCAATGTGGAGTTACAGAGCACTGCAAGAGCCCTGTTGCCCTGGATGGCTCATTCTCTGCAGTGCTTGATTGCTCTCTGTGGTGAGAGGTGATTGATGCCAGCATGACAGACATGTGGTCATGTTTCCAGTGTGTTTGCACATTTCCTCATTCCCATGGGATAATGACTGCTTGCCAGTCAGACATTGTCATCAACACTCAGTGAATATCTCACCCACCTCAGGGAAGATATAAAGTGCTGGATGATGGTTCCTGTTCCCATAGGTCTGGGGGAGGCTGGGGTGAGGGGAAAAGTTTCCATATTAGAGTTGTCACTTTATATTTTAAGGGTCTACCTAGTTAAGAACTAAACCTATCCCAGGCTAAGGATGCAGGATCAGTGTCCTCTCAAGCCAAATATCTACTGAAAGGCGGTAATCACTCTGAAAATAAACATGGTTGAACAATTTAACCCATGGATGGAGGCTCCCAACTCTGCCTGGGGACTGTATTTTTTCATCCACCTGGGTTGCAATCTCTACTGCTGTCCAACAGTGCTCCAAGAGCCCCCTAGCACTCTTCCTTCTAATACCTGAATAGCTTTGCTCTGCACTTAATTTTTATTTCCACCAGTTAGTGGTGATCTCTCAAAGAGCCTTAACAAGCGTGAAAACACCTCGAAGTGTGTAATATTTTTTAAAATAATTTTTCTTTTGTTTTGTGTTGTATGCTGACACTCTTCCAGGTGTTTACACCCAATGCATTTCACATTTCACAGTGATCCTGCTGACTCCCACTGTTGCCCCTGCAGATCAAGATGGGAATGAGAACATGATGTGTGCTGTGAGCAAGGCTTAGCTTTTTCTGGTTGTTCATTCTTTATTGCTGTAGTTTGGGTGATTGCAGACATTGTTCCATCTTATTGGGCAGATAAGTTATCATGCAGGATCAGCTGTGCTCATTGCAGACAAAAGTGGATTGCAAGTCTATTTTTTTCATAATTAACTGCTGAGCAACTGTCACACTGACAGGTACTGAATTCCAGGTTAGCCACATTGAATATGCAGTATTTTTGCTACAGTCTTTTTTGGCCTTTAGTGAAACATACCGAGGAGTTGTTCAAGCAGTTGGTAACACTCAAGGGTTGCTCAGAGTTCAGCCTTTTAGCAGATACTTACCTTATCTGTACTTGTCCCTATTGGAAGATCACTGTTTATTCTCATTTTGAGTTCCATGATTTGGATAGCTTTTTACACATTGCTCATTATAAATTATACCTAGCGTGTTTCCATTTGGCCTGAATTCTTCTCTCTTTAAAAGCTTATTTCAGGATTTGTTCACTCTCTCTGTTTCATATTCAAATGTCCCTTTTATAACCTTGGTGAAAATTTACAAGTAATTTCAAGTTTCAAGCCTCGTATCCAGTTTCAGTTTGCATCTGTCTTTCATTTATGGCAGAAGCACAGACTGCTGTAGATACAGCAGTTAAAGCAGTGATGTTGAAAAGTGGTGGAAGACTTGGTTGCAGAGACAACTTACTGACAAGCTGGCCACTGCCTAAGTTTTAGAATGACAGTGGAGAAAACATGAAAGCTGTGCTGAGCCAGAGCACCACTGATATCACAGTAACAATCAGTAGCTCTCAACAAAATATTTACTGATGGATAAACACTTGTCAAAACCTTGGGATAAAAAAGGCTGAAATAGATAAAGAAGTCCTTTCCCTCTTGCCCGGGGCTTTTTGACTTCATTTAAAGGATAAATTCTTGTTTCATCTTGGTGAAGAGTGCGTGTGACTTGCTTAGGTGTTGCTCACTCCGCCTGGTGCTTTGCTGTCTAAGAGGCCATCTATTAAGTAATACTCTGGCAGGAACTTACACTTTTTTATACAGTACTTGTCATTTGAAGATCTCCAAATCTATCCACAGTGGAGGAAATTTATACTCTTTATCTTGTAAATTTAGAAACTAGGAACAGACTGACAGGGTCAGAAAACTGTAGCCAGCACTGGAAATAGAACCCAGCTTTTTGAGTGGTAGTTTCTGATCTTGCTAAAAAACTAGATAGCGAGTGGTGAAAGGAAAATGATTCTTAATTTCCTTCTGAACCTATCTTCTGTTGCAGTTCGGTTGCTGGGCTGCCATGGTCTGATATTTACCCATGCAAAATAACAATATAGAGCTGTTTGCAGAGCGTAACCCAAAACATTGCTTTGCATACAGGGGCAGTAAAGCATTGCAGAGCTTAGGGGTGCCCGTGCATGCTCTGGGGAGGGCTGGGTGATGTGGGCCAATGTTGTCCTGTAATGCAGCTCCAGCCATGGAGCTGGACCCAAAAGAATGGAGATTATTTAATTGTAACTATGTACGGAGCCTGGGAAAATGATGCCTTCATCTTGCTTTGATCCAAGATGTTGCTGAAATATAAACAGTATAATGATGTATTTTAGATGCAAAGGCAGTGAACTTGTGAGCGGCAAATGGAAAATCCTCACACACTGCAGCATGCAGTGAACCTGCTATGCTTTCTTGCTTCCACAAGTCATTCACACATACTTTTCACTCACTGTTAGGAAGCAGGGAAACCCTTTCAAACCTAATTTGCAACCAAATAGAAGAGAAAAATAGTTATTTGTACAGAATAGCTTCAGAGACTCTATTCTGTATGCATCTGACTTGGAGAACATTACGCTGCTTTTAAAAACTTCAGATACTGTCTTACTGCATGAGGTAGTATCTCACTGGGAAAGACACTCTCCTAAATTCCAGCAGTCCACTGTTAGAGAAAATGGAATTTATTTTTCATATTGTCTCTGGTGTAGTCATCTCCTTTCTGTGAATCACAGTTCACATCACTACAGAAAGCTGGAACAGAATGAACATTTCATTTGTACCTATGTTCTTAAATTGGTCCCCATCACTGCATTCAAACCTCTGCTCCCTGGGGAAGACCATTTGCTTCAGTATTTTGATTTGAAAATCGTACTGACATAAATTGACAGCAGCATCAGATTCAGCATCTTGGATGCACTTTCCAGTCTTCAGGCTATCTGCTAGGAAAAAAATGTGAAAGAATTTTCAGTGAATCCACTTAGATGCTAAGTCATTTAAATTCTCATCATTTTTAGCCATTGTTGTTACCAGGCATTTGAATAATGGCACAAAGAAGTGTTCTCTGTCTCCCTCTCCACATTCACCCCAGCATGGGGTCTGGTGGGCTTGAGGACAGCAACTTAAAAGGATCCCTTTGTTAAAATAGGCAAGTGATCTCTGAAATGGAGAGTGCCTTGATCTGATTGGAGATGGTGGGTTCTGTCCTTATGGAATAATACAACAAAATGTTCTTGTGTCACCCTGAAATAACAGGCAACTTTAAAAATCCTCAGTGGAGGAGTATGTCCAGCCACTCTAAGAGCAGCCAGGAGTCAGAGAGCACACACCTCTTGCCTTTTCTCTGTGATAGCTCTGGGAATGTATTTTGCTAATTCTAAAATGGGAACTAATTGAATGCTCAAAACCTTTTTTACAAACTGCTGCTGAGGTGAGACAACAAAAATTCCCATATTTCTGTTACTCTAAACCAAAGTGAAGATGTATGCTGTGCTCTTCCAAGAAATGTCCCAGCAGGCTTGTGTTAAAGACAACTTGTAGAAGCCTGGACATGCTATTACATTGTCATTCCTGTTTTATGGCATCTAACCTAAAAATCTTTCTTTCAGGTTCTTTTGGGTTTTTTGGGGGGTTTTTTTTGGTGGGTTTTGGTTGTGTTGTTTGTTTTTTTGTTTTTTTTTTTTTTTAAGTTGGGATGTTTTTTTCCTGATGGATGTACAGGTATCTTGAAGGCTTTGAAGGACTGATATAACATAAGAAAAGTTGCATTCTGCTTGACCAGTTATTCTCTTGTATATTTATATCTAGTTTTTCTACTGCTGCTCTGCTTGTGTCAAGGTAGATGTAAGAAATAATGAACAAATTTAGGATGATGCTAAACAGAGGTTGTATGTCTGGTGCTATAGCTACATAATTTGACTTAGTTACTTCCAATCATGGAAGCATGTGTATAGTTGTAAGGTACTGAGTACCTTGGCCTCTAAAACTGTAAAACACTTAGCATCTCTGGGATTTGATAAAACACATGGCTATTTTCCTTTCTCACATATGTTCTTCTCAGTTGTATGAAAGTGTGAGAAGTGGTTTAGAGAAGGGATGAGCTCAGAGGAGGGCCTAGATCTATTCTAGCTGTAGAAAGAGGACAGGTGTTCTCCATTGGTGCTATATGTCTCTGTTCTGTCCCTCTAACTCCTCATGACTCATTTGCCACATAAAGCTCCTGGACAGGGCAGAGGCTCTGGGGCTCCCTGCAATTACTGATTTATTGAGCCATGGCAGAGCAAAGCCTATGAGCACTGAGCAGACTGATGGTGATGAGTGCAACTCACACCCACCCTGCATAATACAGTAACTCAGAGTTGCATTTAGTTTCCTTGTTTCCTTTTTTATACAACATAGCAAACAGTGCCCTGCTCCACACATGGCAAAGGGGAGCTGACTCAGAGAGAAGAGCGGCTGTAAAGGAGCAGCAAAGGCTGTGACAGTGGTGCTGCCCCACTGTCACCCATCCTCATGTCTGGGGGAGAAAGCCCTTCTTTCCCTGTCTTTTCCTTGGCTCCCATTTGGATAGAGCAGTGGTAGGGATGACCTTGGGCATCCCTGTGTAGTCCCTTGGCCTGAACCACAGCTGGATGAGCAAAGACTGGTTTGGTGACCAGGAGGAAGACAGGCATATGGAGAGACTGCTCCACTTGGAAAGAGGAATGAGGAATGACCAGTGAGGTCCTGGTCTCCATCCACAGCCTTGGTCTGACTCATCAACAATCAGAGCAGGTTCTCTCCTGTAGGAGACATTTTGTTCTTAAGCCTCAAAGCAATAAAGTGCCTTTTGCCAACAGGTGATGATGTAAACACAGCAAAATGAGTGAGCTGCAGTGTAAGAGGGTGTGGTGGGCATGTTATCCTCTGGACTGGGCATGAAGCAAACCCTGTTACAGCTGTGGGTTTTTTCCAGATTTCATTGCTGTTGACAGTCAGTAATCCTCAGAGTCCCTCTGGATACTGAAGATAGCATGTGTCAACTAAAGTGGCTGAGTAGGTGACCTCTAAGAAAGGAGATTTTGTTTTTTTGATCATTTTTCACATCACAAGCAAGAAAAATCACACTTGAAATTGTCACTTTGCTGGGAACATGAGCAGAGGAGCCTAGGATGGTGGTGGCTGCGCAGAAGGTTATTTTTTGAAGGTGGCCTGGAACAGTGGGAAGGGTCACTGTGGGCTGCAGTGGCACCTTGGACTGGGTGCTCTGTGTGCAGTGAGCAGTTTGAGTGGTCCCATTCCCAGTTCCTTAATTGACTTTGGTAAATCTGTGATGTTTAGATATGTATTACTTAGCTAAAATTTCTCTGCTCCTGGTTGAACAATTAATTGTTTCTGACTTGTTAATAATGAGCTTTCATTCACTGCTCATTTCCCTGGCACATGACAGAGCCCTTCATGATAGTGCCTCTTCTTATTGGTTGGGTGATTGTAGCTATTGGGTTGGGAGAGGAAATATACTTTCTCCAAATATTTCTGTTAGTACAGTTTTGCTTGTCTGTGCATTAATTAAAGTGATAAATGCAACTATTTCTATATATGGTGGGTTCATATTTGCTATTAGTGTTTAAGACCACTGTGGATGTCTGCAGTCTGGCTGAGGGAGAACTGTGATTTTGTGGCTATGTTGTAAGACTTGGGCAATGAGGAGAAGCATTCAGGCTGTTTGATTTTTGCAACTTTTAACTTTAAAGTAGGTTTAAAACATTTTTTTAATTTAATGATATAAATCTTATTCGAATAGGAAGAAATAACAAAAGAACTTTCTCCAGCAGGGAAGCTTCCTGTACACAAACAGTAATCAGAAAAGAAGCTGAACTTAAACCACGTGGCATTTGCAATGATTGCTGTTTCTCTGGGACTCATAATGAGAAACTTGCCAAGTGTCACAGCTGGTCCATCACCAGTGATGGTCCATTAAAAAGTTCTTTGTTGCTTGGCTTTCATCCCTTGTGGGAAGAGGGTAGAGGAGAGGGCAGCTCTTGAGCAATGTGTCCCAGTTCTGTGCATCTGATGCTGGTTGCCTCTCATCTTATCGGGGTCTGACCCTCAGCTGGTCAGGGATGACAGTCTGAGGTCCTCCAAGGACTTGGGGTCTGACCCACCTGTGACACCCCTGGCCCTTGCTGGCATGTTTAGATGTCAGCATTCATCCAGCATTGCTCTTCCTCCTCTCCACACCTTGCCTGGTATTGGAGCTCTCTGTCTCCATGGTGCCTCTTCATGTTACTCTTTGCTTATTTAAAAAGGGAGAAGAAAGCCAGGTGGTGTCAGGCTCCATTGTGTGTGCTGCGAATTTACCCTCTTACAGTCCTACTCTGTAATTTTCCCTGTGACTAAAGGGGAATCATTCCACCTAGTACTCCAATTTTGTTTTTTCGTTTCTAACAAGGTTTTGCAAGACTACAGAGAATAAGTGAAGAACCCCCATATTTTCTTCCTTAGAAAACAAAGAAATGCCCATTTTATTATTTTGATTAAAAACATGAACACCTGACTTGTTAGGTAAAAAACCAGATGGTTGAAGCTTGAGGCATAATGTGCACACACAAAACATCTGCTGTGCAGATAGTATTTAGAAAATGATGATATCAGAGCCTATTGCATCCCACAGGTGTAAATTGTGGAAATGTCCCTAAAAAACACAGCTCCCAGAATTGGACCTTACCCCAGTGTTTCTGACTCTGAAATACTAGCCCTGGTTCTAGGACTTGATAATAGTCTGGTACTTACCCAAAGGTTAATTATTTGGGGTTAAGTTCCTTACCCTATTCTTCTGCTGTCCCTCCAGTGCGGGTCTGCTGACTGTGTGACGAATCCACCGAGTATGCCTGATATGGTAGTCCAAGTCCTGTTTCTCTGTTATCTTCAGATATGCCTTGTTATCTTCATTATATGTTCTGTGCTCAGAGACATATTAATTTCTGAATATCATCCTTTCTATAGTGACTGCTCAGCAGCCATCTCATTATGGTCTTAAAGATAGATGCTTAAAGCTAGATGCTTTCATTTATACTGGATAAGCCTCTGGGACTTAAATGATCAGTTCCCAAACAATAATTTACAGAAATATTCTGCATTTTACATTCCAAGAACTTAAGTTTGAAGGCTACTTCAACAATAAATTACTTACAACCGATTTTATCCAAATTACCTTCTATTTCTATGTTGTATTTCAATCTATTTTTCTCTCACATGTTCTTTTGTTTGGTGTCTTCTAGATTTAACATGACTATCCAAATGGAAAATCTCTTCTTAAATATGAATCAGCATAATCAGCTTTTACAAGCATCAAAACTCTCCAGATTATGACACCTTTGTACTTGGAAAATGGAAGTTAAAATCATACGCTGCCTATGGTGTGTTGTTTATCTCATAGGCTATTTACTACAGCAGTTTGTATGAGTCTGACATAGCAAATGTTGTTTCCATTTCTGCTTTTGTTTTGCTTCACTGGCAAAATTCTTAGTACTGATTTCAGTAGTACAGATTAAGACTTGAGTGTGCTTAATTTTCATAAGCCAGCAAAAATGTCTTTCCTCTTCATTGTGCCCATTTCCTTTAAATATTTCTGTGTGTCTTTACACAACTCTCCCACTCAAATTTCAACATCTTCCAAGTCTCCTTCCTTGGCTCAAGTTGTCTAAATCCCAACAACTATTGGCTCAGACTATGGTCTTACCCAGCTAAGGGTCCATCCCTGCTGTGTGAGACAGACACTGCTTCTGTTTGGTAGAAGGTCAAATAAGGTATTGAATAAAGATGCTTTTCTGTATTGCCTGAGTTTTGAGCCTGTTAGGTGTTTCACAGACTTGCAGAGCAGCATATGGATAAATGGTGTCAGCAATATAGTGTCGGCTGTGAGGAAAAAAGTAGTTACTGAGCTTTAGGTTAGCATGAACAATATCCAGGAGTGACCAGCAGGCAAACTCTGATGTTTGAGCATCCAGGGACAGGTGGCTCCCTGCCCTCCTCAAGAGCAGCTGGTTCAAAGGGGAGCTGCTAAGGGGCACTTGTACATATTCTCTTAAATAAATCTCTGCTTTGACAGCTGGTACTAGGGTTTGTTGTGAAGCAAAACCTAATTTCTGAGAAGATCACAAACTCCTAAGACACGAATCTTCAATAGACTTGAACCTGTTAAAAAGGTCATCATCTGAAATATTATCATGTCCATGTAGTGTACAGGCCTGTGCTGCTAACATGGAACATGCAGAGATACTGATCTTGTCTTGCCCATGTCTAATGTTCCTGTCTTAATCTAGATGGGCAGGAAAAGATTTATACTTCTTAACTACTCTACATTAATGAAAAATATTCTCTTCCGTCCTCTCACTGAAGCTGAAGGTCAAATAGTCTCTGAAGTGGGGGTGAGACCACAGTCAGACCTTGAATGAGGTCTTGGAAATGTCGGTGGACTGAGTTCACTGTGTGGGAATTAGAAATGTGGGAGAGTGCAATGTGATGAAGGTCTGGCTGAAGTTGGGGAGCACTGAGCATCAGTTGTCTGTGTTTTCTCTTTGGAGGTAAAAGCTGGGTAAGAGTCAAGTAGGGGTTCCTCTGCACCATGCTAGTGTCTCCTGTGGACAAGGACATGCTGCTGCTGCCACTGAAGTGATGTTGGTACTGGCCCCTCAAGTTACACAAGAAGAGATGTGTGAAAATGTCCCGTGTAGAAAATCTGGTGAGGAGTGTGGTGGCTGATCTACTTCCAGAGGCATAGGTGAGAATTTGCTTTCAATAGAGCAGTGTAGGTGGATACTGGGTGAAAGCATGGTTAAACCCAGCATTATGATGACTGTGGCTGCAACTGTGCTGATAAAGCCATTGAAGATGGACATTTTGTCTGTGTGACTACATAAGGCTAAAGTGACAGGAGTCATCATAGTTGGCACAAAGCTGCAGAAGTGAAAATGCTTTTGTGCAGCTAAAGTGTCTCCAGGACATAAGAACAGCTGAGTTAAGATGACCTGATAGTGAGGGACAGACACTCTGTTTGGATTGGTGTTGCAAATGATGTAACTGCTGATTTTTACTAGCCTGGGGTATGGCTCACAGGTCACCTTGAACAAGCAAATAGCTGTACAGAATAGCTTAGAGTTTTTGAGTCATCCTGTGGAACATTCACTTTGGTCCTAATAAGCAGTGTTTATTCCTCATTGAAACTCAACTTCTTTGATTCTAATCGCAAACATTATTTTTAGCCCCTCATGCTGAACAGATCAGATGTATTTTATCTGCTCAAGTGACAAGTTGTGGTGAGGTGAAATCCTGCCTCTTACTAGGAATGTGTGTATTTAATAAAATATCTTGTTTATATCTAAGTTAAGCATTTTCTTAGATAGGTGTGATTTAATGTTTCTGTTTTAAAGATGTTTTTCTCTGTTCCCCCAAAACCAAATAATAACTTGGGAGACTGAGAGAAGGAAGGGTGGGAAGAAGCAGACATCTAAGTAAAACATATGTTGAATGGGAAAAAAATCAGTCATCCTGGGTTCTGGGCCTGTGATTATTTCCACATGCCTGGACTGTATCACTGTGCTTTGTGCCATTAATGTCATTAGATACTTTATGCCAGAGTGGATTTTTTGTATGTGCTGATGAGATTGCAGGATTGGGGCTTTGATGGGTAAATGTTGCCAGTGCCATGTGGGCACTGAGGGGGTGCTGCACCTTTCCAAACCCCCTTCTTGTGCTGTGTGTGTGGGCACATGCCCAGCCAGCCCAGCAGCCTCTGAAGTGCCAACAACTGCTTGGCTGGTTAAGGAGCCTCCAGGCAGGCAGCAAAGCTTGTCCTCAGCTCTTTTTAAGAAAAAGTAACAAGAAAACTGGCTAATCCAACCCCACCTTGTAAAAACTGATATTTTTAACTGGTGCTTGGAGCTGGAAGAAGGTTGAAAAGAAGCTTGACGAAAAGGATGAAAAGAAGCTTCCTATTCAAAGGTGGCTGTGTGTCCATAAGAAATACCAGCCTTTCTCCCGTATTTTTGTGAGGGCTGATTTGTGAGAATGCGAGGCCTTGGGATCCATTGCCATTCCCTTTGGTTCATGGTGAAAGGAAAAAAGATTTGATTGCTCCCTCCAGATAAAAATACAGAGGAGTCTTCTAGGCCAGAAAACGACTTGTTTTTTTTTTCTTTTCTTTCCTTTTTTTGTTGTTATTTGAGCTTGCCAGATTGGTCTGTTCTCCACTCTCCAAGTGTGTGGGCGGCACAGAAGAGGTTGCTGAGACAAAGAATTGGGGGAGGGAGGAAGGAGAAGTGAAAAAGACCTTTGGATTGGAGGCATGGTGTATGGGAGGAAGAGGCACAATGGCAGGAGCAGTGTTGTTTTGGTTTGCGAAGTTTGCGGCAGATCAGAAGAAGCTGTGGTAGGTCAGAGACACTCAGTCTAGAAGCTGCAGTGGTGAATACATTAGCATGGTTTAGATCCTAGGGATATGGACGTTTTTCTGTGTTCGGTAATATGAGTCTCATGTCCTGCTCTGATCCCTTCTCCTGGAAATGGAGATGTGGGATGGAGAAGTGACTGGAGGGAAACATGACCACTGCTCTACTCTAGTACAGTATTTGCACTTTATGTTCCTCTGCTTTGTGCTTTGATAGAGTAGCTATTAAAAAAATGGCATTTGGTGTAGGTAAAGCTGTGATTTTTTTTTTGTACTGATTAAGTCCTGTTTTCCTGAGCTGAAGAACCACAACTTTTTTCTCTTTCCAATAATAGCTGCCCCTAATCTACTGCCTCTGGCTCGTGACTTTTCATGATACTTCCGTGAGACTGAGAGTCAAAATGTTTTTTAGTTTGAATGACAGAAGAAAGGAGTTAAAGGACATAATAGGAGAGGAAGGCTAAACTTCAGGTAAAATGTGGAAGGCCACAGAGAGCCTAGGATGGGGAGGTACAAAATATCAGTATCTGGTGAGGGAGTGCAGAAGACCAGAGAGCAGTGAGTAAAAGATGAACAGAGGGAGTGGGAAGGGGCAACACCTGCAACAGGCATGACATGATTTGTTTGGTATTTACACCGGCAAGATTCCTCTCACCAGGGCTGGAAAATTCACCCTTGCCATGCATTTTGCCCTTGAAGTATTTGACCTCCAGCTCCTTTGGTTCCCTGGAGACCAGTGTAAAAGAGCTTGTGAAAGCAGCTCAGTACAGAAAGGTCTGTAAATAAGTCACATTTCCTCTGAGATAGCCCTGTAGCAGGAGACAGGGAAGTTTTGGGGTGAAAAGGAGTACATGAAGAGCCATTCCTGGACAAGGATCACTGTCCTCTGTGATCCCAGGAGCCTTTCAAAGCCCAGGCTAAAACTTTCTGTGGGCACACACAATGAGAGACATTTTCACGGACATGTGTGAGCCTGCCTGCTTGTCTTGCCAGCCCAAAAGGTTTCATTTGGATCCTGCTGCCCTTCACTGTCCTCTCTGGAGGACTTTCAACAGGGTAATAAAGAGGTGTTTCTCTGCTGGGCTAATATTTACATCACAAACATACAGTGCATTTGCTTGGTTACAAACATCCCTGCATGTAAGTGAGAGGCTTTTCTCGGAAAGGGTGGCACAGGAAACAGAGAGGTTATTCACTCTTATCATTGTATCTGCTAAGAAAAATCTTTAGAAACTGCATTTCTTTGGCGAAGGAACGTTATTAAGATTACAAAATCAGGCTTTCAAAAGCTATCACGTGCTGGAGTGGAAGTTGTCTATCTGACCTTGGTGCCAGTGCTTTCTGATTACCTTATTTACCTCTTTGGTTTCGCAGAGTCCTGCCTGTGCCCTTTCCAGAGGGCATTGAATGAAGATTGTTACAGTGAATTAACCTGTTGCTTGAAAAGGTGCTCATTAAAATTTTTGAAGAAACTCAAAATGTGCTTCTTTAGTTCAGGCAGAGAGGCATCGTCTCTTCCTACAGGAATACTGTGAAAATGAATGTAGTGTTTGCTCTGCAGTCACATGTTAAAGCAAAAATGCCATAAAAAAGCTGTTGATTCCAGCTGGTAGTTTAGTTTTTCAGTGCAGAATTTGGGTGTTGTCTGTGATAAAGTGTGAACGAAGAACTTATATAAAAGCATATCCATTATACCAATATTCCCTGTAACTTTGTGTGGAAAGACGTTATACTTGTGTTGCTAAAGTCTGCCATAGGGCCTTATCATGTGACACTGTTCAAAGTTTACAAATATTTAATAGACACAGAACTGGTCTTGAAATAACACATTTCTCTGTCCTGCCATGTTGTCATTGTGCGGTCCCTCCAGTTGAAGTAAAAATAAAGATATTCTCATGAGATTAAAGAAAATATTTGCTTTAAGATAGAAACGTTAATTTTCTCTCTAGTTCTGAAAACATAAGTCAACTTCATTCAGGTGAGTGTTATAAATCAGCATTTCTCTGGTTTTTAAAATTACAATGTTTCTTCTGGTGACATATTTTTATATTCATTTTCCATTATATTTGGATAAGCCTAAGATTCTTTTGAATCTTGTTGTGCTTGAAGAGGTAATGTGAAATGGCAGTGAGAGGGAAAGCTATTAATTTAGCATGGAAATGAAGGTCAGAGCTGGAGGCATTTGAAGGCCTAGCTGGTGTCATGCACAGCATGATACTTGCCCTCAGGAATGGGCTTCTGGCAGATTCCAGGGGACCTTGCCCCAGACAGGCAGAGTTTTTCTGTATCATTTAAAACCTCCTGGTTAGCAGCTCAGTGCAATGTTTTATTGCCAGGCACATCTTACATTGAGTTCTGTGATTTTTAGTCCTTGCTTCCTCTTAGTTTCCCACAGGGTTTTCTCAAGTATTCAAGGAAGAGGGAGCACTCCTGGCTTTTGGTGCATTAATTTCTTTCCTGACACCTTCATGCACTGAGTTACTCTCTTTAAAGATAAACCCCCCATCCAGTGGGGGCTTGTGAGCATGTACATGCTGATGGAAAAATGTTGTGCAGTTTGGCCTGAGGTCAGTTCAGTTCCTTTCCGTAGAAATCCTTTTTCTTGCTCAGCTTTTTGTGCCTCTCCAACACTGCTGTTCCACTCTCTTCCACTCCTGCAGACAGGCAGGGAGGTTATGATAAAACGCTGAGTGCTGGCAGCATCAGGGTTAAGACTTGGATGTCCTGTGCCAGCCTTGGCTTTACATAAACAGGAGTGACAGCCCTTGAGCAGTGGCATGAGGCCTCTGGCTCACCTTAACCATATCAGTCCACAACCTGGACATCCATTACAACACCTCCCTGATGTCTTTATTGCCCTGCCAGATACAGTCTTTACCACTGTGCTGCTGCAGCTCCTGTCACTAAAGCAAACACCGCTGATGTCTCATTTAAGCTAAGTGCAAATGGGAGCTGGTTAGTCAACCTAAAGATTTTTCCTGTCCTTAAATTCCCCTTCCTGCCGTGCCTGCAGAGAATTGTATTGGGATAATTGAGCCACCTGGGTTAGCAGTTGCAGTGCTGTAGTTTGGAGGTATGAGTCGTGATGTTGATTTTAAGAATTTAAGCCAGAATTTTGAATTTCCTTTGACTTACACTATGAGATTTGGCTTTCATCCAGAGCTGCAGCTTTATAATAATGCTCAGTAATGACACAACTTGTTATATTCCCAAATGGCTGCATAAACGTCAACTAATCAGCATATTGCTTGCTACAGCGGTATCTGTGTCTTTGCATTACAGATAAAGGATTGAAGGTGGAGACACCTTTCATCTAAGTCACCTCCATTTATGGCAATAAATTAATTTTAAAAGAATGCATAGAGGGCAAGCTTTCCTAGCTGTTTCTTGTGCATGCTGGTGAGACATTTTTCTTGGATGCTTTCTTGCTGAGAGCATCATTTTTCCTCCAAAGTTACAATGGCAGAGGTTCCTGAAGGAAATCTGTTTTCTGTACAGGTGAAGTTTCCCCCTAGTAGCAGTCAGAGACTCATGCTGAAAAAAGACCTAAGAATGTGTTCCCATCTTCTTAGATGAGCTCCAGTAGTTGACAGCTACTGCATTGAGTGAAAAAGGGCAATTTCTCATCAATCTGTTACCATAGAGTCAAGTGGAAGTGGTAATAGAGAAACTGATTGCTGCTTTTAAACCTAAAAGTCATTAAGAGAAGATTTCATGTACCTGGTGAATATTAGATTGATTTCTAGAGTTCCCTCCTTCTACCCATGCTGATATTCAAGGAAACATTTTGGACTGTTTCTTGACTGGATGTCTCTACCTGCATTAAAGGAGATGAAACCCCCGTGAAGAGAGATTTTATTTCTTGTTTTGTCTCTCTAACGAAGTGTAAACTTCAGTTCTCCACAGAGCCAAATCAAATTCCAAAGGACTTCTAGCTGCATGACACTTGCATGAACTGGATTTTCGGTTTTTTGGCCTAGCCTATACATAAGTATGGTCTTATCCTTGATCTCCCTGAGTTGGAGTTTTCATCTTTTTCTTCTCTCTTTGTATCTTTTTCTGTGTCTCCTCCTGTGCAAGACTGGTCTCTGCAGAGCTGGTTCTCCCTGCTGTGGTTCTCTGCAGGTGTCTCTTCTGCTTTCCCTCAGTCAGAGTTGAACAGGCTGTTTGGTTGTGTTGGAAATTCTTTTCCCAGACCATGATGGTTCTTTGGCATCCTCCTTGCTGACCTGCCAGCCTTCTTACCAGGACACCAGAAAAGCAACACAGATAGTCATAGCCCTTCCTGGCCACCCTGCCTGGTACCCTGGGTAGGGATTTTGTCTGGGAGGGCTGAGAGAGGTGCCCCACTGTCTGCTCAAGGCTGCTTGGAAAGATCCAAGGTTTTAGCTAATACATGGCTTGATGACGGTGAATCTATTTTCAGAAGTTCTCTGCAGCCTCAGCATCCTTCTCTTGTGGTTAATAAGTATATTTAGCAAGATCAGACACTGCCTCAAAATACTCCTGCAGCAGATTCCTCCTGCTTGGACAGCAGCACTGCTGCTTGGCCAGAGTTTGCTGGATGCAGTTCATGAATGGAAATGGATTTAGGGGCTGGGTTTTTGTTGGGTCCAACCTAATACCTTTGTCAGTGATTTAGAAGGGAATGCAAATGGTGATGTTATTGATTTTGATACTTGATGCCAAAATGGGAGGCCTTATCCTTATTGACAAGGGCAAAGAAACATCCCAAGGGGACCAAGAGTATATCAAGAGAGAACTGTAAAACAGAACAGGGCAATAGGTAGGTTTCCCCTTTGTCTAGAGGAGAACCTGGAACATGAAAGACTGAGGAGTAATTTGGAATAGATAAAGGTCTGAAATGGGCTTGGAGGTGACCAGAACAAATCAGCAGTAAGTTTCAGTGTGATGTGTCTGTGAAGGAAAGATTTGCCATATGGCAAATAATCCTCAAGGAATTATCACAGAACAGGGCAGACTGGTCATTCTACTGCTGTGGATGGCTCTGAGGGTCTGTGTCCCCCAGGAACTGCTCCACAGCACTGGGGGAAGCTCAGGAGTGGGAGGGGATGCTGGATTCTTTTGGCAAAAAAGCCCAATTTTAAAATCAATTGAAATTGTTTATAATTTTCTGCCAAACAGGATGACTCATTCTGGCAGTCTGCCCTCTCCACCCTCCCCTTCAGACAAACAAACAAAGCCAATAAGTTGCAAAAAATAAAATAATCAGACAAGATAGCAATTCACAGTTTTCCTTTTGGTATATTCAAAACAAAGGGCTTAATTTATTATTTTTTTAAGGACATAATTTCAGAGCTGGATTGAATGACCATAACTTGAAAAAATGAGGTAAAAATAACTCCGAAAATAAAATGCTTCATTTTGAGTTAAAGAAACATTTTGTTCAGTGAGACGCACAAAGCATTCATTTTTGGGCCAACATGAAATTATATTTTTTTTCTAGCAATCTCTTGGTTGAGGCAGTGAACCAAGAAGTCAATTATTCACAGAGCTGTAGCAAGATTAAGGTAAGGATGGAAAGCAGAGCTGAAATGAGAAACTGAGGGAGAAAACTTGGGATTGAATGTCCAAGTGAACCTTCATTCCTCCAAGTGAAACGTGGTATTTGATGTTATAAATTTCTGGACCCTTTGCCATTAGCCTGAGAGGGTGAGATGCCCCCCAGAAGATGAAACCAGCAGTATCCTTGTGGCATCTGTGAGTCCCCGGCAGCCAGGGAGCAGAGCAGGGTGCTGTGGTGGGTTGGTGTGACCTGAGAGATGTCCTGCACCCATTGAGGTGTAGGGGCCACACCGTGGTGCTCCTGGGGACGAGTCCTCACCCCACCTGCTGCTGCTGTAAATGCAGCATCATCTGGGGAGGGGAAAAAAATAGAAGGAAAAAGAGTATGATTCTTCTGCCAAGAAGCTGCCATGAGCTCTGCAGAGTGTGACTTTGGGCAGGATGAGCAGAGTGCTGCCTGCACACTGCTCAGCTGAGGAAGAGCTGCTGCTTGGCTCTGGGGTCTGGGTGCACGTCTCGGCTGGGCAGGTGGGAGCAGTGGGTGAGCCGGCAGTGGTGACTGGTTGAAGGGCTCAGGAGAGGCTCCTCTTGCAGGTTGAAAATGCTGGACACAGCTCTCCTCAAGCACACAGCACCATTGCAAACACCCTGGCTATGCTTTTTGGCTTGGGCTTTTAGGGGACTGCCTTTTTTTTTTTTATTTTCCCTTTTCTTTTTGTTGGCTTTTTTTTTTTCCCTCCTTCTTTTTCCTCCAGAAGTGCTGAGACCTCAGCACACAGACGTCCTTAGCAAATAATCCTTACAACACAGGCAAGAGAAAATCTTATTTCCTTTTTTTTTTCCGGTGGCAGAATCGAGGCAGTGGGATGGCAGGATTTGCCCAACACCATGGTAAGAGTTGGGAGGCACGGCTGCACTCGCGGCTGCACAAGTTTGACTCCCGCTCCTTTGCAGAGAGAAAAGCGACTGCGGTGCAGCATAAAGATGCATGAGCTAGTTTTAAACGAGCCAGCTGGGATCTGCCGCGGCTGGCTGTGGCAGCTCGGTGCCTGCTGTGTTGATTTAGCCGTAGAGCAGTGGACAGGAGAGATGCAGGGAGAGGAGTGGGTGGGTAGGGGCGTGCGGTGCTGGAGATGGAGAGGAGAGAACGAGCAAGCTCCTGCACGAACTGCGGGATGCAGAGAGCAACCGAGGGACCATCCCTGGCTGCGGTCCCCTGCGCACCTCCTTGCACCACTTTCGGCATCCCCTGCTTTTTCTAACGCTGGCCATTATCCATCAGCAGAGGTAATGAGCTGGAGCGCAGGAAGCATTGTATCTGGGCTGAGCATGCGAGCCCCGCACAAAAGAGTTTACGGGGGGTAAGGTTTTTATTGTTCCAGCCTGTGACGAACCATTCTGCGTTTGGAGCACTTCTTTGCTATTAAATAATTAATAATTAACCTGCAAAGGCCGTTTGAAGACTGGTGTGGTGATGTCTGGTAATAAATTTTGTTTAACTTCTCTTTTTCCCCATTCTAATTTATGCCAGGTTTTTGCAGTGGGGAGCGAAAATTTCACATGGCCAGAGTAGTTTGGTTTTATAAATGAGTTCTTAATTTTTCTTTTCTTTTTTTTTTTTTTTTTTTTTTTTAGATG